>CM035412.1:158768690-158888690 GCA_020310875.1 Ceratopteris richardii
TTAGGTTTACGTTTTTGTCTTTAATCCATTTCGGAAATGATTTCGTCCCATTGGGATTAGTTAAGCCCCAAACATTGTAGAAGAGAAGAATCATATTAAAATTTTTCTCCCTTCATTTCACATTTTCTTATCTGTCTTTTTCTTGTTTCTCTCCTTGTGTCTAACGCTCAGGGTGCTTAGTTCTAACATGTGCTAAGTTTGTTATAGTAATTGTATCATAATGAAAGCTTCCAATAATCATTCTATATGGAGTGATAAAGTACATCTAGCGAATAATCTATCTGTTCTACATATGCCTCCCTTGACATAGATCAATTGGATCCAAGAAAATTACTTGCTAATACCAAGACTAGAGATCTTGAATTCCTTTGCTGGCTTGGCCTTAACTAGATTTTGATTTCCATCACTAACTTCTATTACAATCACATCATCTTTGTATATGCATATGTACCATACCTTCCCTCTTTTATTAAGGTATAAAGAAGGGTTTCCATCACTTGTTTCATAGCCCTATTCAATCCGATGACTATCAAATTAAGATGCATCCTTCTAACCTAGCATCTATCTAATGTCTTAGTTTTTATGGGAAATGGTATGTCACACAATCCCAAAGATATTCAAGTGAGAAAGATCATTCTTGCTTCTAGTACATGGCTCCTCTAGTGCCTTGGAATGTATCTAGTTTTGGGTACCTATCCAAGATATATAAAGCAATAGAAAGAAAACTTTTCCTATAGAACAATGGAATTTCATTTCATTAAGCATAGTCATAGCTATCTAAGCTATTCACTTGTTCTTTCTCTCAACCACCCCCAATTTTTGGGGTGTATACATGCATGTGAATGGCCTACTCGTCGCTTCATTGTTCAAGAAATCACAAAAAATATATAATCAAAATATTTGCCCTCTCCATCTAATGTTAGGATTTTGATGACGCTTTGTTGTTCCTTCTCAACTTGAGGATTGAACATCTTGATCATATTGACCACATCTGATTTCTACTTGATGCAATAAATTACAAGTTCCATAATTCTTCATCTATAAAGGTAAAAGTCAGCTACTACCTACACGTGTGGCCTCCTTTAGTCCCCCCACCCCCCTCCAAGACATATCTCTGTACAAGGTGAAGCACTCTATCTAATAGATAGTCGCTTTTCCAGAAGGCCTACCAAGTAGACTTGCATACTTCTCATGTTTCAAACCTTTGATTTTGATTTTTCAATGGAAAAAGAGGTAAAAGTTCTACCAAGTGTCACTTCCCCATGTACATGAATATTTGTTGTGGATAGGGCCACATAGTTGTTGCCACAACTCTATTAGCACTTATTTATGGCTTGATTACATTCATGTGATTGTAATTTACATCTGAGCTTGTTGCCTCTAGAACAAAGACTCTATGGTTCTTGAATGGTGAGCATCTCTTTGAATTTTTTTTTGTTCTAGCCAAATAGTCTAGGATGATTCAATAGACCATTTTGATGCATTCTATCAAGGTTTGTAGAGTGACATTCTCTCCAAATCTTCCAAATCACCTCACTTCGGATCACCTTTTAAATGATGGAGAGAAGCCATTCACGTTCCCCAATAGGTCTTGTATCCAATCAATCGCCTCATCAAACTTAAGATGCTCTTTGACCCTCTTCAAGGTAGAGCCACTTTTGGGGGAAGAATAGACGAGGTGAGAGTGGTCTTCCTACCCATGCAAAGTTTATACCAAGACATAGTTCCATTCATTTTAGGAGCTCGGACATTGGCCAAGTTTCCCCTATGGAGTCCACACATGGTAGGCTAGGTGGTTGGGCCTTTCACCTCTTGAGGCATGGGCAAGGGTTCAACCCTCCCTATGGCACGAGAGCTTGTGGGCAGAAGGCCAATGTAACTCATTCAAACTAGTTCAAACTAGTGTAAACCCTTGTTCTTGTGGCATAAGGGGGTTCTCATGGGTACTATACCCAAGCCTTCACCCTGTATAGTTGTAATTTCAAAGTTAAAGCCAATGAGAGTAGGTGTCATGGACAAACGAAACCATCTTGAGTCTTAGATTCCATGTGAATCCTATATCTCATGATTGGTCCAGAATTTGGGGAAACTAAGGCTTCCATTGTGTGCGGAACATGCCAAAACCCTAAGATCGACTATCTTCTTGCTTGTTTCTGACATCCAGAGACCATGGTTCCAATTGATGACATCATCAATGACATCATCAATTCGTAACCGTCCTAGAACCGCCCTTGTCTTGCCAATACCAGTCTTGGGAACTCAAGGAGTCGTAAACGCCAAGTAATTACTCTCCAAGTTCTAGTTCCAGTTCCTCTCTTGTTTCTTGTTCTAGTCCTGTCTAGTCTAGTTCTTGGACATCCTGTCTTGTCCTCTTGTAATCTCGTAGTACGAGATCTTGTCAAGTTCTTTCTTGTATTCAGTTCATCTCCCATAATGGAGTTCTTCTAATCCAGACATCTTGTGTCATACTTATGATCCGGGGTTGTGGGATATCCTGTATCACCTCTAGTCCTGTTTTCCCTACCTATTGGTCCTAGGTTGTGGGACATCTTGTATTAGTCTCGTATTCTTGTATTATTTTTCCTACATGGGTGTTCTTGTAATCATAAGTGTATTTCTGAAATCTTGTATAGTGAAGTCAGAGAGCATAATCTAGTGCTCCCCTGACATTTTGGCAAGAGTATCTTCTATCCAAGACCACGCATCATGGAGAACGGCTATGAACATATCGTCGCATCACTTCAGAGTATCCAACAACAAGTCGAAGACCTAAGTCATCGACAAACACAAGTCGAGATGGGACATTCAGTGCATGTAGGTGCACTCCTTCAAGAATTACAAGAACGAATCCATTCTTCAAGAAAATCAAGGGAGTATTCAAGTGAATCAATGGCCTAGTACATCATTTATGAAGGAACCCAAGATTTGCATGCTAGAAAAGCTCGATGGGGATCGCACAAAGTTTCATGGATTTCTCCAGCAAGTTAAATTGTACATCCGTATGCAACCTGATAGATACCCTGACGAGGCATCCAAGGTCGGGTTTATTGGAACCTTGCTCTGTGGCCAAGCATTGTCATGGTTTGCCCCAATCTTGGAGAAGAATATGGAAGTACTTGAGAACTATGAGGGGTTTCTTCGAGAACTCTCCGCCACATTTGGAGATGTAGATACAAGTCGAGTAGCAAAAACAAAACTTTGGAAGTTACATCAAGGTAACCACCCTACCTCTACCTATGCATTTGAATTTAGGCAGTTGATATGTGATCTCACTTGGCATGAAGATTATTTCATAATCCAATTCAGATGGGGTTTAAGAGATGATGTGAAGGACCTTTTGCTCACGATGCCAAAGGTTAAAACATTGAATGAATATATCATGCAAGCTATTCAATGTGATAACCAACTTTTTAAAAGGAAACAAGAAAAACAAGTAGAAGGAAGACCTCGCCAATGGAAACCTTTCCAACCCACTACTAAAGATGAGTCCATGCCTAAACCTATGCAAATAGATGTAACTAGGTTTCAGCCTCTAACACTAGAAGAGAAACAGAGAAGGAGAGTTAATAAGTTATGTCTCTACTGTGGAAATCCTGGACATATTGCAATCAATTGTCCGAACAAGAGAACAAACTCTAGAGTCGTAGCCACCCTTGTAGAGTAGGGAAACGAGGAAGTCTAGTTGTAAAAGAGACCCTGCAAGCAGACCATGATATAATAAAGGGTCTCATAATTCCAGCTACACCCATAGAAACATGTCTTGCACCTGTCAAGTTAATCATGCCCAAGAAGACCCTTTCCCTTGCAACCCTAGTAGATTCACCAGCCTCCTCATGTTTCATCGATGAAGGATTGGTTAAGAAACATGGAATTCTTGTACTACAGAAGAACAAACCAGTAGTAGATGGATGACCTCTAGCATCTCAGAATATAACCATGGAAACCACACCATTAAGAGCACACCTTGGTGACCATGAATCCCACATATGTTTCAACGTAATATCCATCCCAATACATCTATTTATCATTGGAATGCCCTAGTTAATGAAGCATAATCCAGATTTTAATTGGGAAAAGTATAAAATCACCCATTGAGATATCCAAAAGAACCCAACATATGTCGGAGCCAAAGCCTTCATACATGCAGTAAGGAAGGAATCTACATATATGATCTATGCCATACTAGCTCAAGAATCCAAGAAAGATGATCCAATATAGCTACCCAATTAGTACAAAGGCTTTGAAGATGTTCTTGAAAAGAAGAATGTAGATATCCTCCCAGAGCATAGACCTTACGATTGCCCCATAGATCTTTAAGAGGGAGCACAACCACCCTTTGGACATTCTACAGACTATCCCCTGAGGAACTTAGAGAACTACGCAAGAGCATTGATGAGAATCTAGCAAAGGAGTTTATCAAACACTCAAAGTCTCCAATAGGAGCTCCTATTCTATTTGTAAACAAGAAGCATGGGACTCTCCGGATGTGTGTAGACTATCGTGGATCAAACAAAGTCACTATAAAAAATAGATACCCTCTACCACTCATATTAGAGCTCCTAGAACACCTTCGAAAAGCAAACTTCCTCACGAAAATTGATCTTCAAGGAGCTTACAACCTTGTCAGGATCAGAGAAGGAGACGAATGGAGACAACATTTTGAACAAGGTATGGACATTTTGTATATGTAGTTATGCCATTTGGTCTTACAAATGCTCCAGCTCTCTTCCAGCATATGATGAATGATATCTTTCAAGAATATTTAGATGATTTTGTTGTAATATACCTTGATGATATCTTGATATTCTCCAAAAATCTAGAGGATCATGAATGTCATGTAAAGATAGTCCTACAGAAACTAAGAGAAAAAGGATTATATGCGAAATTGGAGAAGTGCTCTCTCCATGAGACAGAAGTGGTACATTGTATCAGATAAAGGAGTTTTTCTAGACCCTAAGAAGATTCAGACAATCCTTGATTGGCAAGCACCTTCATGTGTTTGAGATGTACAATTTTTTCTAGGGTTTGCCAACTTCTATAGGATATTCATCAAAGATTACTCCAAGATAGTGACACCTCTTACCAAGCTTACAGGGAACTCCAAATTTGCATGGACCGAAGAAGCAAAAAAAGCATTTTAGACCTTGAAATCAGCATTCACTACTGCTCCAATTCTAGTTCATCCTGATTCTAGTAAGCCCTTCTTCCTAGAGACAGATGCATTAGACTTTGCCCTAGGGGCCATTCTCTCACAATATGGAGATGATGGACACCTACATCCAATTGCATATAATTCAAGGAAGTTTTGTCCTCTAGAAATTAATTATGAAATTCATGATAAAGAACTTCTTACCATACTGGATGCGTTTGATACTTGGCGTCACCATCTAGAAGGAGCAGGTCATAAAGTTATAGTGTATACAGATCACAAGAACCTAGAGTATTTTATGACCACCCGCATCCTCCATAGAAGGCAATCGGGATGGAGTAACTTTTTATCCAGGTTCGACTTTGTCATCACATATCATCCAGGACCCCAACAGTGCCAGTCAGATGCCTCGTCAAGAAGATCTTACCTTGCACCAAAGAAGGGTGAAGAGGGCTTTGATCAATAGGAGAGAGTATTATTCAAGCTTGAACATCTCTAGTTAGCAGCTTTCTCTTCAATCCATCATGAAGATTCAACCTTGAATCATTTGATTCGTGAGACTCTACCACGAGATCAATTGTTTTGTAACATCAAGCAAAAAACTCAAGAAGGAAGACTTCAAGAAGTAAATGATTACAAGAGAAGGATGGGTTACTACTCTATAAGAACCTATTGTATGTCCCTCAAGGAACTCCCTAGATCCAAGTACTTCAAAAACTTCATGACAACCTTGCTGCAGGACATTTTGCAGTGAATAAAACAATAGAACTTATATCAAGGGATTTTTGGTGGCCTCAAATGTGGAAGGAATTCAAAGAATATATCAGAACATGTGACACTTGCAATAGATCTAAAGTACTACGACATAAAACTCATGTCCTTTTGCAACCTTTACCTATTCTAGAAAGGCCATGGGCTTCATTATCTATGGACTTCATCACAGACCTACCAAAGTCAGCCAAGTATGATGCCATTCTTGTTATAGTGGATAGATTTACAAAGATGGCACACTTCATTCCACTTACCAAGGCAATCACATGTGCAGCCACCACTACACTTTTCCTCAGATACATCTTTAGGCTTCGTGGATTTCTTGATGATATTGTCAGTGATCGAGGTCCACAAATCATATCCAGTTTTTGGAAAAGTCTTTGCAAGCTCCTTGGTGTTCAAGTTAAACTATCTACAACAAATCATCCACAAAGTGATGGACAAACAGAATGGGTGAATTAAGTCCTAGAGAAATATCTCCATTCCACTAGCAACTATCACCAAAATTATTGGTTTGAGTTGTTACCCTTTGCAGAGTCTGCCTATAACAATAGTGTTCATGCATCTACTAAGCAAACCCCCTTCTTTGCAAACTATGGACAACATCAAAGGATGGATATACAACTCTCAAATCATGTCAAGAATCCAGCTGCTAGAGTCAAGGCCCAGTACCTGATGGACATTCACAAAGAACTCAAGGAAGAGATCCATAAAGCTCATGAAGAATATAAGTACTATGAAGATCAGCATCCTGTCCAGAATCCATCGTATCAAATTGGGGATAAAGTATGGTTACTTAGACACAATTTTCAAACTTCAAGGCCTTGTGCAAAGTTACATCATCAAAGATTTGTTTACCATCTTGTCCAAGAATAATCCAGTGACATTCAAGCTCCAGCTACCAAGTTGGAACATGTTGGAACCATATCAGATTTCACCATTGAGGGGGGAGAGACCTAGTCCTTCACCACCTATAGAGATTGATGATCATAAAGAATTTGAAGTCGAGCATGTCCTTGATTCGAGAATATCCCGACGAAGACTAGAGTACCTTATTCATTGGAAAGGGTATGACATCAGTGATCATACTTGGGAACCTGCAGAAAACCTTCAAAGAGCACCAATCAAGGTTTGAGAATTCCATAAGAGAAATCCAATGAAGCCGAGACCAGATAACGTGACTGCTCCTTGTGGAGCTCGTCGCTTGAGGGGGAGGTAATGTTATGGACAAAGGAAACCATCTTGAGTCTCAGATTCCATGTGAATCCTATATCTCATGATTGGTCCAAAATTGGGGGAAACTAATGTTTCCATTGCGTTTAGAACATGCCAAAACCCTAAGATCAACTGTCTTCTTGCTTGATTCTGATATCTAGAGACCATGCTTCCAATTGATGACATCATCAATGACATCATCAATTCGTAACCGCCCTAGAACCACCCTTGGAAAACCTATATAAGGAGGGTTGGCCACATTCATAATCAGTCTTGCCAATACCAGTCTTGGGAGCTCAAGGAGTTGTGATCGCCAACTAAGTACTCTCCAAGTTCGAGTTCCAGTTCCTGTCTTGTTTCTTGTTCTAGTCCTATCTTGTCCTCTTGTAATCTCGTAGTACGAGATCTTGTCAAGTTCTTTCTTGTATTCAGTTCATCTCCCAGAAGGGAGTTCTTGTAATCCAAACATCTTGTCTCATATTTACGATCCCGGGTTGTGGGATCTCCTGTATCATCTCTAGTCACGTTTTCCATACCTATTGGTTCCGGGTTGTGGGACATCTTGTATGAGTCTCGTATTCTAATTTTCCCTACATGGGTGTTGTTGTAATCATAAGTGTATTTCTGAAATCTTGTCTAGTGAAGTCATAGAGCACAATCTAGTTCTCCCTTGATAATAGGTCTCGACTCAATGTCCATTAAAAAAAAAAGATTCCCCTGTGAAGAATTTTCTATAGGAGGGTCAAATTCTTTCAGACAATTAAAGAGGGCTCGAGATCAAAGAGGGCTCGAGATCACTCAAGTTGAAAAACCAAAGAATCCAAGATCAATTTAAGCTCCACTTCCTATTCATATCCCGAAACAATTATGGGTGTTGCATGATTCACCGTATATATTTGATTGTGTTCTCGACATCCCATTTAATAGCTTTTATATTGGGTGCTTCCTATCCAATAAGGAGGCGACACTCTAACTCCCTCCAAGTATTCATACTTCGTCTTAGGACACACCAATCCTTGTAATTGACTCTAAATCTCTGATTAGTGTCTTCAAATATTATCCATCTTCTAACGTATGGGAACCATAGCCCCTTCCAGTTTTGGAATCCTTTTTTCCCAAACTTTTTTGGCTCTTTGGATGATGTCCTATTCAACTAATTCAATGTCCACTATTGGGAATAAAATTGATTCATTTTGCATAATGATAGTCACACACTTCCAATAATTGCTCACATAGTACTGATTCTTCCTCTTATTCCATGTCATCCGAAGGGATGCCACTAATGCAAATTTCTTAGGGGTAATTGCTATCAGGGATAACCTCAGGTCAAGAAGTTTAACACCTTGCCATCTTCGGCCCCTTGAAAGTGTGAGGGTATTACTATGTGAAAATATCAGATCTGATGACGAATCTCTATTTTTTATCAAAGTTTTTCTTATCCATTTAGATGGGAGTTTGTTTCCCATAGCTTCCACATCAAGAATACCACCAATAACTCCTAGGTTAAAGCTAGAGCAAATATCCCATTTGATTTTTGGCATTCCTTTCATGTTTGGGTCTCTCATCCCAAAAGAAATTCTACAAATTCTTATCTCTTCATCAACTAAAAATCGAACGACCTCTAGCATGTAAGAAAATAAATGGTAGATGATACGAGGAAAGTGTTGATCACGATAGGTTTTCCAACACATTTGCATACCTCTCTAGTACTTCAAATTTAGCGAGGAGACTTCGTGGGCCAAACTGATCTTCAAAAACAAAAACACTTTGACTTTGGTGGGATTCTTAAACGGCAAGAACCTTCACATTCTAACCCTTCTATTTTCTCCAATCTTGGTTTTCGCGAAAGGCTCAAACCTTCTGTGCTCCCTATGGAAGAGTTCGAATAAACTCAAAACCTTTATAAGAACTAGCAAAGATTGGAAGTGCGCGGTGGGTATCAGACAGAATGACTCTATCTAGTTTTCGATCCATGGCATCAGGAATGTGGAATGCTGGAACATGCAAAGTGCCAAGAGGCTCTAGAACAAGGGCTTTAGAGAATGGAAAAACCTCTAGAATCAAGACACCAACCAATGGGTCAACTTTGAGGACATCGATGCTAACGTCATCATTACCTATGAAGAATGGAATATTTTACAAAGTAGACATCTTGCGTGGGACTGTTATAAAGTCTGTCTTCTCTTGGGACACGAGACGCCGTGCGCCCTGGGTCTCAAATGGTATAATGGAAACTGCATAACAGATATCCCGAAAATCAAAGGAAACGTTGACTTTGGTCAACCTCAACAAGATTTTGTGTCTGTCTTGGACACGCTTATAGTGGGAAATGAAGTTCATGGATATCTGGCACCCTCTCATTGAAATCAAAAGATCTGTGCTCTTATGGAAAATTCTTCATCGGGGAATCTGGACCCACCTAAAGGCTAGCAAAATCTGTGGGGCGGCTCCCTCGTGCAAGCATTGTCACCGGTCCATCGAAGATGTTGGGCACATCATTTTTACTTGTCCCAACTTCAATAGGCTCTCGCACATTGTCGAAAAGAGAATTAGACTTCAGAAGAACATAAGCTGGAAAGAAGCTCTATGGGGAGAAGCGATTGGCTGCTCGGCAGCTATCTGGAATGCCATCAGAGGGGAGGTCCTTTGGAAGATCTCGCGAGAAATATTTGCTTATAACTTTGGTGACTCCCCCAAAAGAGTGGTCGATTGAGAAATTCTTGTTCCCCTTAGTAAAAGAATCACAAATTCTAAGAAATCCCACCCGTTCAGGCATCATAAAGTGCTTCGCCTAATCAACAACAAGCTTAAATCCAAGTGGGCCCCACATGAGGGCAATGATAGGGTGATTAACCTCCTTTGTAATGCCATCTAATCTTTGTAAGCTCTACCCTCACTCTTGGGGACTTGGGGGGTCCCGTGGGCACTAGTCCCTTTCATGTGTACTTTTCTTCTCCTTTATTTAATACAAGTCTCGGAGAGTAGGCTAAGGCTGAGCTTCCTTTTATTAAAAAAGATATTTGACACCTTGGATAGATGATTTCTTGGATGCATTAGGTGATGCTACTATCTTTATTAAAATAGATCTGAGAAGTGTATATCATCAAATAAGAATGAGAGATGATGATGCACATGAAACAAATTTTGGAACTAGATCTCGACATTATGAATATTTAGTTGTTCGGAAGGTTTAGCATATGACCGAGCTACATTTTTTATGCTTAAGAATGATGTTTCATGTTCTTTCATTGGTCAATTTGTTGTAGATATTTTGGATGATTTGTTAATCAACCTAAACAATTTACACAATCATACTTTTCATTTCAAAATACTTTTCAATATGCTGAATGAAAGTTCATGGTATGTTAACCATATGCACATTGTATCAACATGGAATTATATTGGATCCATTGAAATCTTTTGCAATTCTAAGTGGGTTGTTTCTTTAGAATGAGCATTATTTACCATTATTGTTAGAACTTTCCATCTTTTATCGTAAACGTATTTCCACCTACTCACACATAGCATTGATAGATTTAACACAAAATACTAATAGATTATCTTGGTCAACTTCGTAACAAGGTGCTTTTTTTGTATAGAAACTACTAGTTTCAAGTGATCAGCCTTTACACGTAGTTCATTAGTAAAGATCTTTGGAATTGGAAACTAATACTCGTGGCATCATAGAAAGTGAAATCTTGAGTGAATACGATAGAATGTTTTCTTTTTAATTTTGGAAACTTCATCAGAATAAGAGAAAAATATTTGGTTATGAGCAAGAGATTGATGATATGGTTCATTCTTTGAATATTTGGCTACATTATTTATATGGATCCATAATCAAAGTTTATACAAATCATCCAGCTTTAAAGAAATTTTTTTCTCAACTTCATTTGTGTGGCAGGAGTGCAATTTGGAGAGACTTAATGCTAAAATTTCACATGGGTATTATTTACTCGAAAAGTAAAAGCCATAAGATTTTGGATGCACTATTTTTGATATCCATTGGGTTAGTTTTATTTCCTGACATCAAGAATTCTCAAACATTATGATTATTGTCAATCTATCACAAGTCAATTGTTAGATCATTATGGGAAGACATGAATTGTGCAGCCTCCATTGTTTTTATAGTGTTCAAGTTAAGGATTGCCTAAAATACAAGGAACTGCACAGGACATCCTCGAATTAGGAAAACATTTCAACTAATTAGATGCACATTTTGGTGGCATACCACCACTAGAGATGTGCAAAGGTATGAGATTTAGGTCTTCATGTTTCATGTAAATGAAGGAAAAGAGCATGTGCTTTATGTTTACTACAACCATTGGAGATAGCACCATCTTATTGGGTTACAATCTCCATGGATGTCATAGTGGGATTTCCTAGGAGACCTCATCAAAGGAATTATTTCCTTTTATTTGTTGATTCATTGATTAAAATGTCCAATTTTTTTCGAACAAAAGAAATAGTGGAATCTCTCCAAGTTCAAATTTTTTCATTCAAAACATATTTAGATTCCATGATATGATGACATACTTTTGGATGTAGATTCTAAATATACAAGAAATTTTTTGGACACATGTACTTAATAAATTACAATCTAATTCAAAATTTGTAGTGAAGAGCATCCATAGAGATAGTAAGACCGAAAGAGTAAACCTATCATCATAGGATATGTTTCAAGCATACTTTGCAAAGAAATTATTCATTACCTAGTTTGATTGATAAGAAATAACATCTAATAAAGAAGATCCCTTAAAGTTGTTAAATAGAGAGAAATACTTATGGGATCACTATATAAGAGAATATTTAGAAGCCTATATTAACTAATCACTCACAAATGCTACATGTAGAAGCTCATACTTCTATGAATATTTCCTCCTTGATCATTGAGGGCAATTATACTTAGAACGGGAAGAGATTTTTAGATTCCATTTAGACCTACCATTGGCATGTATGCATAGGTCAAGGATGTTGAAGTTAGACGTCTGCGGAAGCACACGAACAGCACAAGGAAGAAGAAGAAGCTTGGAGCACAACACACAATACTAAATGTATAACTAGAGAATGTGCAAAAGATAAGTAGCCCATTAGGGCAATAGGCGTATATACAAGCCGAGGGAAAAAAACCTCCTAAAGAGGGAAAAAAGTGCCCCGGTGGTCCTAGTGTGTTCACACACATCACTAACCTAAATATATCATCAAATCCCCCCTGGGAGTGATGCAATGAGCAAGGAGTTGGCACTCATGTATAAGGAAGTGCCAAGCTTTGTCGAAATCACTCCACAAAAAGAAGCAAGCCCAAAGCTTTGCGGAAAGCTTCAAACTTCTCCCTAGGCAGAGCCTTTGTGAAAAGGTCTGCTATGTTCTCCTGCGTGTGCACATATGCCAAGCTGATCTCCCCAGTAAAGAACCTCTCCCTAACATAGTGATAATGCACCTCAATGTGCTTAGTGCAAGCATGGAACACAGGGTTCCTCGCAACTGCCAATGCGCTCTGACTATTAGTGAAGATGGTGGTGGCAGAAGACTCGCGAACACCCAAATCAGCCATAAGGCATCTGAGCCACACACACTCAATAGTCGTTGTGAAAGCTGCTCTATACTCAGCCTCACAACTAGAAGTGGCCATAGTAGGCTGCTTCTTGCTCAACCAAGATATACATGAGCTACCAAGCATGAAGCAAAAACCATTGGTGGACACACGAGTGTCATAGCAACCAGCCCAATATGAGTCAGAAAAAGCATGAAAATCTAGCGGTAGTGATCCCCCCTTGGGATAAAACAACCCAAGTAGCCGAGTACCACTCAAGTAGCGAAAGATGCGCTTAACCGCTTTCCAATGCATGACTCCTGGGCAATGCATAAACCTGCTCATCTGTGAGATTGCAAACTGAATATCTGGCCAAGTAATGCATAAATAAATCAAGCATCCAACAGCGTCCTGATAGAGAACAGCATCAAATGCATCTCTAGCATCATGAAGACTCAATCGTAAACCTGTCTCCATAGGAGTGGCAATAGGCTTACAGTCTTCAAGGCCAAAACACTACAATAATGTGTCAATATATTTCATTTGACACAAAGCCATTCCACCATCAACTTGAATAAAATGGATGCCCAAATAGTGATGCAAATGCCCCAAATCAGACATCTCAAATGAGGCATGCAAATCAGCCTTGAAATCAGCAATATGCTTCTCAATAGGACCAGTGAGCAGCATGTCATCAACATAGACAACAATGATCAGAAGCACATCATTAGCACGCTTAACATATAAGGTGCTTTCAGTTGGACTGTTCTCAAAACCATGTGCAACTAGATAGGCATGTATCTTCTCATACCAAGCACGTAGTGCTTGCTGTAAACCATATAATGCCTTCTTTAACCTGCAGACCTGGTTTTCATGCCCTTTCTGCACAAAGCCATGAGGCTGAAAAACATACACTTCTTCATGCAAGTCACCATTCAGAAATGTTGTTTAAATGTCCAACTGACGTACATTCCAACCATGATGGGCTGCAAGTGCACAAATGCTCCGAACAGTAGTCATACGGCATGTAGGTGCAAAGGTCTCATCAAAATCAATGCCTCTTTCCTGTGCATAACCCTTTGCAACAAGCCTAGCCTTATACCTGTCAACTGTACCATCAAGTTTACGCGTCAGCTTGTATACCCACTTAGTGCCAATGGCCTTCTTGCTAGGAGACAAGTCACATAAAGACCATGTACCATTCTTCAATTTAGCATCATATTCAAATTGCATAGCAGCCATCCAATTTTCTGAATTTTGTGCTTCATCAAAAGAAGAAGGCTTATTCTCATCACAAAGACTAGACGCAGCCATAGCATAGCAATTTGATGTAAAGGAGGCACTATGAGAGCCCGAATGAGTACGATATGACAAAGGTGCATCTAATTTGCTATCACGCAAAGTCTGCACCAGCCATTTTGGCATAGTTTTTGCCTGCTCAATATCAGCTCTCTCATCAACAAGTGCGTCATGTAAATCTGCATCAGAAATGGAATGATCTACATCATCATATGAAACCTGCAAAGGCTGAGAAGTTGCCTCATTAGGATCAGCACTAGACTGTCCACCTATAAAAAGAGGCATCAAAGTATCATACATGTCTTTGGATCTAATACATGTCTCCTTGGTACATGAAAGCAATGGCTGAATAGCATCTTCCACAAAAACAACATCACGGCTAACCAAAATGTGTTTAGTCTATGGATGATACAGATGATAGCCTTTACTTTCAGAATTGTACCCAACAAAAATACATTTTACTGCCTTATCATCCAATTTTCTCTGATATTGTCCTAGCACTAGTGCATATTCCAAACAACCAAAAACACGCAGATGATCAATAGATCGCTTGCATTCATGCCAAGCCTCATATGGAGTGATAGACTAAAGCGCTTTAGTGGGACACCTGTTTAGTACATATGCTGCACACATGACAGCCTCAAGCGAGAAACTATGAGGTAAAGCATGACTCTTGACCATACACCTCGCCATCTCCATGAGAGACCTGTTCTTAAGTTCAGCAACTCCATTGTTTTTGAGGTGTATACGGCACTGTACACTGGTGTTTTATCCCATGTTTAGCCAGAAATGCATTAAAATCCGAAGACATATATTCCCCCCCTCGATCAGAACGGAGGGTGCCCATTTTACATGCTGACAGATTTTCAGCCAAAACCAAAAACTATTTGAAGCACATGAACACTTCGGACTTTGCCTTCAATGGATATACCCATGCATGCCTGGAAAAATCATCAATGAATGTCGAAGTAAAGATAGTTTCCAAAAGAAGGTATCTGCATAGGACCACAGACATCACTATGTACAAGCTGCAATTTCTGCGTAGCCCGAACGGAACCATCTTTTGGAAAGGAGGAACGCTGCATTTTGCCCAAAATACAGCCTTCACATACATGTTTTCCAGGTGCCTCAAGCTTGGGCAAAGAAGACACCATATCAGATTTTTGCAGGCATAGCAAATTAGCAAAATTCAGATGACCAAAGCATGCATGCCAAAGCTTTGCATCTAACATAGCTTGAGAATCATGAACTGCACATGTTGAATCATTCACAAATCTTTCATAGTCTATGAGCTTATACAGCCCACGACATATAATGCCAAAAGCAATAATAACATCGCCATTTGAGAGATCATGAACTCTACATCTGTCATCAACAAATTTCACAACCAAGCCAATCTTGGCTAATGCAAAAACTGATAACAGATTCTTCTTGATCCCTGGCATAAATAAAGCATCTGACAAGGTGAAAGAACTACCATCAGCAGTAGTTTGAATGATCTTACCAACTCCCATAACAGGATAAGAGGAGTTGTTGGCGCATGTGACAGTATTCCCTGTAGGGGCAGCCTTGAGTGAAGAGAAGAAACTACGCTGCGAGGTAATATGTTTGGTCCCCCCACTCTCAAAGTACCAAACATCTGAGTCCACTGCAGACATGCACTACTCATGAGAAGATGGGTCAAAACTGCAAATAGTAGTAAACGCCCATTCTTCTTCCTGCACAAGATTAGCAGACTCTGTTTTTGGTGTAGAGGCTTTTGCAACAACCATTCAAATCTCCTTTTTCTTTGCCTCTTTTGCAGCCAGTTTTGGACAGTTCTTTATGATATGATCATTCCCTTTAGAGTACTTACAAAACAAATTCTACTTTTCTGATTTCTTCTCATCTTTATATTCCTTCTTTGAATATGCAGAATTAGCAGATTTCTGCTTACTAGTTGAAGAGCTCCATTTTCCTTTGCCCTTCTGACTAGCCAGGAAAGCTTGATCTGCAACCCGCATAATGGACCTGTTCTGCGTGGATTGATCTTTCTGCAACGGAACAGAGACTAACTCCTCAAATGATAAGGCATTCGGATTGCCTTTCATCATCAACCAAAGAGTAGAAGCAAAACTCTGATATGAATCAGGAAGACCATTCAGAACGGTCTACACAAGTGAGCTATCTAGTACAACCTCATCAGAAGAAATCAACTGTTCCTTCAAATCTTTGATCTTCGTTAGGAAACTGTCCATAGAATCACCTCCATTCATGTGCTTACTCTCCAACTGTTTTCGGAGGTAAGCAACACGAGCCGCATTCCTAGCTTGGTACAATGTGGTAAGTGTATCCCAAGCATCCCTAGCTATTCTGCAAGAGTGAATGTGAGGAATAATGGCACGTTTGACAGACAAAGCTATCAATGCATGTGCTTGGGCATCTCTGCCATCCCAACGAATCTGCTCTGCAGTAGGTGCAGCAGAAACAGCAGCACGAATAGGAATCTGCACAATATAATCTTCGTTACCATCTTCATCAGCTCCAGCACCTGTATTCGTAGTACCTGTTGTTACAGGTGTAACAGGACATCTTTCAACACCCTGCACAATGTTTCACAATGCTTTTGCAACCAATACATGTCGCATCATATAAGCCCATAATGGGTAGTTGGTACCATTCAACTTATCCTCAACAGCCAACATACGGAATACACCACTGCTTTCAGCCATGGCTGGTGACTAAAATACCTTGATGCAGAAAATTGACTGTATCTCAAAAAGTTGAACAGAACTGCCAAGACGAGTTCTGCTAGACCTCTAGCAGACTTTGAGACACTTAAACTGGCGAATAGAAAGTGGTATATACCTTTGGCACAAAAAGATGAAATAGCATGCACAAGCGCTATGATAATGCATTCCGAGGCCGAAACTAGCTCAGATTACGATTTCGGCACCACATCGCGAAGCTGTTTTGATCTTTGAAACACCTTGAGTATGCTCACCAAATTTCGTGCGAATCTGAGACTGCAAATGGAGGAGTGTCGACGGCGCCCTAGATGAAGCAATGACCTGCTCTAATACCAATTGTTGTAGTTAGACGTCTGCGGAAGCACGCGAACAGCACAAGGAAGAAGAAGAAGCTTGAAGCACAACACACAATACTAAATGTATTACTAGAGAATGTACAAAAGATAAGTAGCCCATTAGGGCAATGGGCGTACATACAAGCCGAGGGAAAAAAACCTCCTAAAGAGGGAAAAAAGTGCCCCGGTGGTCCTAGTGTGTTCACACACATCACTACCTAAATATATCAACAAAGGACCCTAGATGGGTCAAGAACTAGAGCTCAGGAGGTGGGGGGCCCGAGGCTCTTATAGAAGTCTTGAACATTATTGAGGTTATTCCATATTCTCATAGTGGCCATAAGAGGGGTTTTTGGACCTTAGAGAGGACTCGAGGTATGCATGTGAGAAAGAAATATTAAAGATTGGATGTAGAGTAGTAAGGAACTAATAGGAACTTGGAAATGTACGATAATATCAAGGCTTTTCTTTCATTTGTCCCTATTTCATGTTCATCACATCATATTGAATCCAGGTCAGAGAGAGCTAAAGAATATATGTGATTTGAAATAGAGCTTTGTAAGAATTAAGTTCTAGCTTAGATGGTAGGAAATGATATATATTAGGATGTGGATGATCCAAGGATGCATGAGGACTTAAATTATATCGATAAAAATTACCTCTCTTAGTATTAGTCCATTGATATACCATGCATTAGTCAATTGAGTGGTACCATTCAGGTGACCACGTCCTCTAAAACTAATTTTTGTAATTATTTGCACGCACTGTTTACAATCTATTCTGAAGAATTGAAACTTATGTCAATACAAGTTAAAAATTAGAAAACTCAGATGATTTATTTACAGATACGTGTAGAAAGAGGATGAATGGGATGCATCCAAGAAATAATATGTATGCAAATCTTTATGAGCGCGAGAAGTGCGTGTGAATAAATTGGCACTTAAAGGAAAAGGTAATATATACATATGTAATATATACATATGCGAAGTTTCACAGAGAAAGAAACGACTTAGATAAAGAGCTATAACTCCGCTGAGTCCTCCAGTTGTAAAATCAGCCCTCCCATGCTTATAACTATGGAGAATGAACACTGCTATCCGTGTTGTAAGCTTTTTTTTATATAAAGGAAGTTCGGCAATAGCCTACTCTCCCGGACTTGAATTAAATTAAGAAACAAAGGTACAATAGAAGGGGACTAGTGCCCACGGGACCCCCCAAATCCCACAAAGCAGGGGAAGCTTGATTGAATCCTAGGTTGCATTACAAAGAAGGTTGATCACCCTCTCGTCGCCCTCATGCGGGGCCCACTTGGGTTTGAGCTTGTTGTTGATCAACAGGAGGACTTGATGGTGCCTGAAGGGGGGGGATTTCTTACTGTTGACAATCCTTTTGCCAAGGAGGAATAGTGATTTCTCAATCGACCACTCCCTGGGGGGATCGCCGAAGTTGAGAGCACACCTCTCCCGCCAAATTTTCCACAGGACTTCCCCTCTAATTGCGTTCCAGAGTGCCGCAGAGCAGCCAATCGCTTCTCCCAAAAGGACTTGTTTCCAACTAAGCTGTTTCTGAAGTCTGATTTTCATTCCAACCATCTGCCAGATTTTGTAGGAGTTGGGGCAAGTAAGGAAGATGTGTGGGACATCTTCGATAGCACGGTGACAGCGTTTGCACCAAGGAGGGAACCCACAAAGTTTGCTTGCCTTATGGTTGGTCCAAATTCCTCGATGAAGAATTTGCCATAGGAGGACAGACTTCTTAATCTCTATAAGTGGGTGCCAGATACCCATGAATTTCATGTCCCACCGAAGCCGCGTCCAAGACAGGCACCACTTCTTGTTGAGGCTGATCTGGAGGTCAGTCGTTTCTTTGATGTTCGGGATTTTGAGTAGGCTATTTCCATTGTGCCATTTGAGACCACGCGCGTTCGGTGTGTCGTGTCCCATGAGGAGGCGAGTCTTGTGACGATCCCAAGCGAGGCATCTGCTTTGCAAAGTGTTCCATTCTTCGTAGGAGATGTTTATGTGAGGGTCAATATCCTCGAAGTTGATCCAGCTGTTGGTGTCTTGTTTCCAGAGGTGTTTCCATTTTTTGAATCCTTTGTTCCATAACTTCTTGGCATTTTGAATGTTCCACGACTCCACACTCCGGATGCCATGTATCGGAAACCAGATAGAGTCGTTTTGTCTGATTCCGGCCGCCCACTTCCAGTCTTCACTAATTCTTGTGAAGCTTTTGAGTTTATTCCAGCCCTTCCAAAGGGAGCACACGAGATTGGAGCCTTTCGGGAAGACGGGGATCGGGGAGAAAAACAGGGTCATGATGTCGAGATTCTTCCAGTTCGGGCACCCCATGAGGGCCAACTCATGCTTGTTTCTGAAGATCAGCTTGGCCCACGAGGCCTCCCTATTGCACCAAGCCTTAATCATCCATTTGGCTGCTAGTTTGTTGGCCATACACCCAATGTCCAGAATACCTAGCCCCCCGCTATCTCTAGGGCTAGTGCAGATGGCCCATTTGATTTTAGGCACCCCCCTTCTGTTATGATCGCCCGTCCAAAGAAAGTTTCTACAAATACTATTCAGTTTGGACAGGCCTTGCTCGTTCGGTCTCCAGCAAGAAAGGAAATAGATGGTAGAAGAAAGCAGGAACGTGTTGATAACCATCGCACGTCCAGCGAGATTGATTTGCATACCTCTCCAATAGTTAAGCTTGTTTTCAAGTTTGGCAAGCACCCAGTTCCATCGCTGCTCCATAGAGACGCCAAACCCCAAGGGGATTCCAAGAAGTCGAAAGATTTGGCCCTGCGGAATGATTTGACAGCCATGATCAATGAGAAGGCCAGGATGATGTCCCACAATAGCCCTGAAGGCGGTCTTAGAGTGGTTGATTTTGGATCCAGAGGCGTCACAGAAGGTAGCAAGACACCTCCAGAAAGTCTCCAGGCTAGTATTATCATTGTATTATCTCCGTGTTGTAAGCTTGTTAGATCCTTCATTCAGCACATTTAGCAATGCACGAAATTCAACGATGCGTTTCACAATTGAAGAAAAGGTAACATATGGGGAGTGTCACAAGAAAGAAACGACTTGAATAGAGCGCCATCACTACCAAAGCGGAAAAATAGCTTCTTCTTACGAGTGTACATGACTCAGAAAAATCGGCAAATAATCCTCTGTTTGGTTTTACCATCATAATTCGGACCATTGTTTTTGGCTGCCCCCGTTCCCTTTTTCGATCACTTAATAAACGCTTCTTAAGGAATGTCTTTCGCTCTTTTGCATCTAGCAGCAGTTTCCAGCCTACCTCAAATGTCTCATCTAGTGCCTCCGAATTTTCCTGAAGTTATCTTCTCTTCTGGATAGGAACTGTAGTTCCGCGCAGTTCTCTCTCTCTCTCTCTCTCTCTCTCTCTCTCTCTTCCTCTCTCTCTCTCTCCCGCATCCCCCACCATCCCTGCCTATACCCCCGCTATCCCCGCTCCCCCCCCCCCCTGCTGCTCCCTCCTCTTCCCACCCACCATCCCCGCAGCCACCGCAGCTCCCTCTCTTCCCCCCCGCCATCCCCTCCTACTCCCGCCCACAAACCCCGCAGCCCTCCCCCATGCTCCCTTTTCCCCCACCCACAGCCTACCACAGCCCACCCCACCGCGGGCCTCCCTCACCCACAGCCTCCCGCAAACCGCCCCCCCCCCACGCTCTCCCCTCACGTGCTGCCTCCCGCAACCTCCCGTCCCTCCCTCTGCCGCCTCCCGCCAACTCGCAACACGATACACTGATAAATTCGACGAATTTGAGGCAATAACAAGTCTATGATGCCCTCATATGTTATGGGCCGCACGTGCGCTACACTGATGAATTCAACGAGTTTACCACCTTGGCCGATAGGCCCAAGTGACCTTTTTTGAAATTTCATCGTGATGGGCATAGATCATTGCAATTATTGATCTTCAACGAGGAATTCCTAAACCCTCCCACCACTCCACCCACACCTCCCACACCCCCCACAACCTCCCACCACTCCACCCACACCTCCCACACCCCCCACAACCTCCCACCACTCGACCCACACCTCCCACATGCCCCACAACCTACCACCACTACACCCACACCTCCCACACCCCACGCAGCCTCCCACCACTCCACCCACACCTCCCACACCCCCCCCCCCCACAACCTCCCACCACTCCAAACCCACATCCCACACCCCCCACAACCTCCCACCACTCCACCCACACCTCCCACACCCCCCACAACCTCCCACCACTCCACCCACACCCCCCAAAACCTCCCACCACTCCACCCACACCTCCCACACCCCCCACAACCTCCCACCACTCCACCCACACCCCCCACAACCTCCCACCATTCCACCCACACCCCCCACAACCTCCCACCACTCCACCCACACCCCCCACAACCTCCAACCACTCCACCCACAACCCCCACAACCTCCCACCACTCCATCCACACCCCCCACAACCTCCCACCACTCCACCCACACCCCCCACAACCTCCCCCCACACCTCCCACACCCCCCACAACCTCCCACCACTCCACCCACACCTCCCACACCCCCCACAACCTCCCACCACTCCGCTCACACCTCCCGCAACCCCCACAACCTCCCACCACTCCACCCACACTTCGCACACCTCCCGCAATGCCCACAACCTCCACCACTCCACCCACACCTTCCACACCTCCCACACCCCCCGCAACCTCCCACCACTCCACCCACACCTCCCGCACCAAACACAACCTCCCACCACTCCACCCACACCTCCCACAACACCCACAATCTCCACCACTCCACCCACACCTCCCACACCACCCACCATCTCCCACCACTCAATATGTAAGGGTCAAAAGCTACTAAAAGGGTTATGTGATTTATGTGAAGGATGCGCTTCTAAGGGTCAGTCCAATATCACGGGTGGCACATACTGAGGATCTCACCTTTCATTCAAAAGCGACAGTAAAGGTGTAAGTGGTAAAAGTGTAAGTGGATAAATGAGTGTTGCCACCAACCATTGGTGACAATTGCCTATTTTTGAGGATCCAATTCAAGACTGGTGGCATATTTGATCTACCCTTCCACTTCTGGAGCAATCAATCAGCGTATAATCAGTGGACATGAGAAATTGACAAGGCCCTCTTGGCTTAATGGAGTGTATAGGTTTTGTCATTCATTGTGAGTGAGTGGTATTTTTGTGTTAGTGGTATTTTCGTGCTCTTTCTCTTAGAGCAAGTCTTCATACTTTGTACTGATCAGTACGAGTCTGCATCTAGTTGTGTTCATTGTACAAACTGGATGAATGTCTTGTATTGATGCGGTTTAGTTCTGAACTGGCATGTAAGTCCAGAACATCAAACTTCAGAGAATTTCTTTTGCCTATATTCGAATCATCTGTGTGACTAAGGAGTGGTTTCATCCTTCACTATTGCCATTGTCAGTGATCTTCTTTCTGAGTGTCTACATTTACTGTGCAATTCTTGCGATCTGCCTACTCACAGAAATGTTAAAGGGTATAGTTCCCTAAGGAGGACCTCCCTTGAGTAGGTGAAGTACTGGAAGTGCATATTTTTTGCTCTTGTTAAAAGTGGATACCCCTGTACCTCCTCTATTGTTTGGCACACATGATGGGACCCTTGCATTTCTATGAGAGGCCCTGAGGATAGTAAATTGTCCTTTTTTGAATATTTTTGCCCTATTGCATTTGC
The DNA here is from genome assembly GCA_020310875.1 of Ceratopteris richardii. Lineage (NCBI taxonomy): Eukaryota > Viridiplantae > Streptophyta > Polypodiopsida > Polypodiales > Pteridaceae > Ceratopteris > Ceratopteris richardii. The sequence continues at coordinate 158,791,441 of CM035412.1, forward strand.
AAGTAGGTACATGACCCATATTCGAGCAGATAAGGAGCCTCTTCATGTATGAAGGAGCCTTAAAAAGTCAGCTATATCTTCCAATAGTGAACCTTGCTCCCTCTACCCTCTTTGAATTTATCTATTGATTTGGGTGTGACACCACTGTCAAAGGAAAAGCATAGGAGAACATTTGACTTCTCCTCAGATACGTCAGAGGAAACACCACTGGCAATGGAGGATCTCTCTCATTTACTCTCAAGACTCAATAAGTTCCCTACCTTTAAGGGACAAGCTTATGAAGATGCTCATGATCATGTGAGGAGATTCATCTCCTTATGCCATGGATGAGGTATGCAGAATAGAGAGGATGCAATGCTAGTACTCTTTCAATCCACATTGGAAGCCCTTGCTGACAAATGGTACAATCAATATGCTGATGGCCATTTTGGTACATAGGAGGCTCTGAAGACGGCATTCTCACAGACATTTCGACCAAGTGACTCCTCTGAAAGAGTTCTAGATCAACTAGAAAACCTAAGGCTAAGATCAGCTGAATCCTTTCATGAACTTCACACTAGGACAAAAGCACTTGTTGCATGTCTGCCACATGCCTTAGGTGATTTCTTGGTTTAAAAATGGATAGAAAAAGCTCTGCCCAGGTCATCTCCGCAGAAGCTCCGTGAGTCTCTCAGATCGGATGCAACCCTTAATGATTTTGTTGCAGCAGCATCACGCATTGAAGAAGCTAGGCAACATTTTGAAGGGGAAACACAACCAAATTATGTAGCAGAACTAGACCCTATTGGGCAATTGAGGAAAGAACTGGAGGCATTGAGAATGCAACAAAATCACCAAGAAGAGAAGGTCTTGCCACCTCTGCATCGCATAGATGATGAAGTAGCCCAACTTCGCCGTGAGTTAGAAGATTTGTGGACCACGCAGGATATAAGAAGGTAGATTTGGTGTACAATATGTGTCAACAATGGACATTCTAATGCTAATTTTCCTAACGTGGTAAGCTTTCAATTTTGTGGAAAGGACGGCCATGAAGCTAGAGACTGTTACTACCTCAAGGGCACACAACAACGAGGTAACCCTCAAGCTCTGAATTCATATTATGCTAGTACTTCAAATGCACCTAATAAAGAGGATAATCTTCCATCCAAGCCTAGATATAATAGGCCATTGATGTGTTATCATTGTGGTGAGTATGACCATATGCAAAATAGGTGTTCCCTTCCAGAAGATGCACCTCCTTGTCAGCATTGTCCAGAGGCTAAAGATCACTATACGAAAGATTGCCCAAGGAGCCCCCCGACTCCAATTCACATGATTGCAGTCTCCCCTCAAGTACAAGGTATGACCACTCAGTCTTATGCTGTTTCATCTTCTTCAATACCCATGATGACTAGAGCCAGACAAGCGACATCAACCCATCAGGAGGAACAAGAAGGACTCCAAGATAAAGAGGAGGAAAAGAATGTTGGGTGGAATGACCAAGCCAATATTGAAGAAGCTTATGAAAGGATGGCTACTTCACTAAAGGACCAACCAACAAGTCTGTAAGAAGACACACATAAGGTAAACATTGAGCAGATCTTGAAAGGTATTCATCACAAGGTTAGTTTGTACAAACTCATAAAGATGGATTCGAAAATAAGGAGTGACTTATTAAAGATTATACACTCTTCTCACTTGATTCAACCCCCTAGTATAGACGGTTTCATGGTTGATTTTCCTCCTGCACCCTTGGTTGACTACCAAAGCTCAAGGTTATCTGTTTTTATAAAGGATGAAGCTCTCACAGGTGTGATCATAGATGGAGGCTCTAGCATCAATTTGATGCCAAATTTCACAATCAAGAAACTGGATTTGAACCCCACCAAGATGGCATCATTCACTGTTACACTAGCAAATCAACATAGGGTTGCACCACTTAGCATTATTGAAAAGGTACTGACGATAGTACAGGGTTGTCATTTTCTTCTATATTTTGTTGTTATTGCATTCCACAGGAGACTTCTTACCCATTACTCCTTGGGTGACCTTGGATAAGGTAAGCAAAAGCTTTGCAAGATTGGGGGAAAAACAAAATGTGGATTTCAACAAACACCAATAGCCAACTGCAACTACATTTGGAAGAAGGATTCGACTTAGGGAAAACTACTAGGTATACTGTGGACAGTGAGGTAATGCCCTATTTACCCCAAGAAGACGATACATTATTGAATTGGATGATGGAAAGTACAGAGTGTTGCACGGTGGAAATCAATGAAATAGAGGAAGAAGTTGCAGAAAAGGGCCATGAAGTTCACAAGGAATTAGAGGATGAGAGTTTGCACTTGAGTACAAACATTGAAGGGGCAACAACTATAGAAGTTTGAAAAAAAAAAAAGTTATGAACCTGAATGTAGAGAAGATCTCCCCTTTTCGGATATACCTCAAGGATGGACTAGGGAACATAAAATAGAATATAAGCTAAAGTCCACTCCTGCATACAATGGAGATGATTTCTCAAGCAAGACTAGTCCTGAAACACTGGTTCAAGAAGTAAATCTAGGGGATGAAGAGAACCCTCAAGTAGTCCACTTGGCCTCTTGGCTATGGCATTATCCCCCTTTACTATAGAAGGTAACTTCTTTACTTTTTGCGTACAAAATGTCCTCGCATGGTCCTACAAAGATCTAACAGGGATACCAGAGGAGCTTGGATTACACCAGATACCCTTAGTTGAGGGAGGCGTGCCTGCAAGAAATAGGTCGTATCAACTTAATCCAAAGTATGCAGAGGCGGTAAAGTTGGAAATTACAAAACTGGAAGAACCATGTATAATTGTTTCAGTAGAACATTCTAGGTGTCTTTCTTCTATGGTTATTGTACCCAAGAAAAATAGTGGAAAAATAAGAATCTGCATTGATTTTCGGGCCTTGAATAAAGTGACTGTTCAAGATGGATTTCCTCAGCCCTTCCTAGAGTAAGTACTTGAGGAAGTAGCCGGTCACACTTTGTCAAGCTTCGTGGATGGTTTTAGTGGCTACAATCAGATAGTGATCCATCCTGATGATAGGGACAAAACAGCCTTCGTTACTCCATGGGGCACTTATGTCTATACCCACATGGCTTTTGGTTTGAAGAATGCACGAGCCTCATTTAATAGAACAATGTATCTAGTATTGCGCAAATGCCTGACAACCTTTCTACACATTTTCATGGATGACATTTCAGTATTTTCAGGCATAGATAGAAGAGCACTAGTTCAAGATTTCCATGACCATTTGGAAAATCTAAAGGAAATCTTTGAGCAATGTCTTAGAACACGTTTGAAGCTAAATCGTGCTAAATGTCACTTTTTGGTCACTAAGGGCACTCTTCCTCGTCACATAGTATCTGTTGAAGGGATAACAGTGGATCCTAGAAAGGTGACTGCTATTCTTTCCATGCCTATTCCACAGAGCCCAAAGGAAGTACAAAGTTTTTTGGGCCATGCAGGATACCATAGAAGATTTATACGAATGTATTCAGAAATACATAAGCCCTTATCAAGGCTTACCAGTAAAAAGGTCCCTTTCTCATGAAGTCTTCAAGGTGAGAAAGCATTTTGTGAACTAAAATTGAGGTTATGCACCGCCCCACTTTTAAGTGTTCCTAATAGGTCATTGGAGTTTCATGTGCATAAAGATGCTATTCTTCATGGTGTTGGTGTAGTTCTAGCATCAACCATCATCACACAAGGTTGATAGACCTATCTCCTATGCCAGTAGACTACTTACCAAGGTAGAAAGGAGCTACAGTACAACCAAAAGGGAAGGCTTGGCTATTGTATTTGCTCTTCCGAAGTTTGAGCATTACCTTCTCGGTGTACATTTTATAGTCATATCTGACCATCAGCCCTTGAAGTACTTGATAAACAAGCCTAGAGTAGCTTGAAGGGTTTGGAGATGGTTACTCCTGTTTCCTGAATTCAACTTTGATATTCATATTAAGCCACGAAGAGAGCACTACATGGCAGATCAAATATCCAGGACCGCAATGAGCGAGAAGGCAAGGTATTAATGATGAATTGGTGGATAGTAATCTCTTCCTAGTAGCAACTCAGATTGATTTGTATGATGGAATTCTCAATTTTCTCACTACTGGAAAACTCCGAGAGCATTTCACACCTATAGAAAAGAGAAGATTACTCCTTAAAACCAAAGCGTACTCACTCATAAATGGGAATTTATATAGATATTGTCAGGATGATATCTTGAGGAAATGTGTTTATCCAAAAGAGTTAAATCTTTTGTTGGAGGCAGCACACAGTGAAGGGCATCTAAAAGGGGAAGATTTGCCTCGGAATCATCCACAAAGGACTATGGTGGCCTCATATATACAGGGATGTGATCAAGTTTGCTAAAGAATGCCACATTTGCCAAAGATGTGCTCCTATGCCAACCAGATTGAATTTCCAACCATTAGTCATATCTATAGGATGGTTCCCATTTGAACGATGGGGTCTTGATTTCATAGGACTAGTTAATCCAACTGGGCACCCTAGCGATAAGAATTATATTTTGATGGCCACATGTTATGCAACTAAATGGATAGAGGCTAAAGCTACTGTGGACTACACAACTTTAATAGTAGCTAAGTTTTTGTATAAATGTGTTTTCTCAAGATTTGGTTGCCCACTCGAAATCACTAGTGATAGGGGCACACATTTTGTGAATCAATTGCTCCAATTTATATTTGACAGGTACAAGGTATTTCATAAAAAGTCGTGTGCCTACTATCCAAGAGAGAATGGCCAATCAGAAAGCTCCAATAAGATTTTGATTGGGTTGCTGTGCAAATTATCTTTTGATCATCAAAGCTTTTGGCCACAAGCATTGATCAGTGCGATTTGGGCTTTCGGAACTACAAAGAGGGGAACCACTGGCAAGAGTCCATCTCGCTTAGTATATGGAAAAGAGGCATTAACACCATTCAAATTTATTATCAAAAGAGAAATTGGAGCTAGAACCATTGCAATGGAACCTCCCATTATGAGATTGGTGGCATTAGAAAAATACAGAGAAGGAGCAATGCAAAAAATTCAGGTAACACAAGAAGAGCGCAAAAGATTACACGACAGATATCTTAGGTCCAATGAAATACAGGAAGGATCCTTGGTTCTGGTGCATCAACCACCCACACCTCCCACACCCCCCACAACCTCCCACCGCTCCACCCACACCTCCCACACCCCCCACAATCTCCCACCACTACACCCACACCTCCCACAGCCCCCACACCCCCCGCAACCTCCCACCACTCCACCCACACCTCCCACACCCCCCCCCAACAACCTCCCACCACTCCAACCACACCTCCCACACCCCCTATAACCTCCCACCACTCCACCCACACCTCCCACACCCCCCACAACCTCCCACCACTCCACCCACACCTCCCACACCCCCCCACAACCTCCCACCACTCCACCCAAACCTCCCACACCCCCCACAATCTGTTGCCACTCCACCCACAACTCCCACACCCCCCACAACCTCCCACCACTCCACCCCCACTTCCCACACCACCCACAACCTCCCACCACTCCACGCACACCTCCCACACCCCCCACACCCCCCACAACCTCCCACCACTCCACCCACACCTCCCATACCCCCCGCAACCTCCCACCACTCCACCCACACGTCCCACACCCGCCACAACCTCCCACCACTCCACCCACACCTCCCACACCCCCCACAACCTCCCACCACTCCACCCACACCTCCTACACCCCCCACAACCTCTCCCAACACCTCCCACACCCCCCACAACTTCCCACCACTCCACCCACACCTCCTACAACCTCCCACCACTGGACTTACACCTCCCGCAACCCCCACAACCTCCCACCACTCAACGCACACCTCCCGCAACCCCCACAATCTCCCACCACTCCACCCACACCTCCGGCACCCCCCACAACCTCCCACCACTCCACCCACATCCCCCACCACCCACAACCTCCCACCACTCCTCCCACACCACCAGCAATCTCCCACCACTCCACCCACACTACCCACTATCTCCCACCACTCAATATGTAAGGGTCAAAAGCTACTACAAAGATTATGTGAATTATGTGAAGGATGTGCTTCTGAGGGTCAGTCCAATATCACGGGCGGCACATAATGAGGATCTCAGCTTTCATTCAAAAGCGACAATAAAGGTGTAAGTGGTAAACGTGTAAGTGGATAAATGAGTGTTGCTGCCAACCATTCGTGACAATTGCCTATTTTTGAGGATCCAATTCAAGACTGGTGGCATATTTGATCTACCCTTCCACTTCTCGGGCAATCAATCGACGCATAATTAGTGGACGGGAGAAATCGGGAAGGTCGTCTTGGCTTATTGGAGCCTATAAAAGCAATGTACTTGTATTCATTATGGATACTCATATACACACATATACATACATACGTACAAAGGTCCTCCCTTTGCACTCTGTGGCTACAAGCCTACTATAGGAAGTCACTCTGCGTGGAGGGCAAATAGCACTATAGTTTGAAGGAATTGGCTTGGTTTTGTCATTCGTTGTGAGTCAACGGTATTTTCATGTCAGTGGTATTTTCGCGTTCTTTCTCTTAGAGCAAGTCTTCATACTTTGTACTGATCAGTACCAGTCTGCATCTAGTAATGTTTGTTGTACAAATTGGATGAATCTCTTGTATTGATGTGGTTTAGTTCTGGAGTGGCATGTTAGCCCTGAAGATCAAACTTTAGAGCATTTCTTTTGCCTATATTGTAATCATCTGTGTGAACTAAGGAGTGGTTTCGTCCTTCATTATTGCCATTGTCAGTGATCTTCTTTCTGAGTTTCTACATTAACTGTGCAATTCTTGCAATCTGCCTGCTCACAGAAATGTTAAAGGGTATACTTCCCTAAGGAGGACCTCCCTTGAGTACGCGAAGTACTGGAAGTGCATATTTTTTGCTCTTGTTAAAAGTGGATACCCGAGTACCTCCTCTACAGGAACCTAGTCACAGACAACAACGAATCTTTTTCCGTGAATGACCAATGGCTTATGAATGAGCCCTCTGCTTTGCCTTAAAACTTCCTGAAGCCCGCCTTATGTGCAAAGATAACAAAAAAGAGCAAGAAACATGGTATGCATTCATGAAAAATATTTTCTCTTTTTTTTCTCTTTAAATATTTTCAATGCCATTCCGTATGTCCTTGAATTACTGCCCCTCCACATGCGTCAACTGCCTCTATTGCAACCACAAACACTCCCATGGAATGCCTTCAATCCCTTTCATTATCCATAAGGTTTCCACGTATTTGCATGTTCTCTTCCTTTTTGTTAACACAAAGGCAACGGTCACTTCAACTGCACTTCCAAAAAATCGTGCATCTTTTTCTTTCATTGCATGAACTATGTGAACAGCATCGCATACGAGGAAAGCATGCTCTCTAGGTTATTCTTATGCGTAAGCCAAGCTTAGTGGAAAAGATTCTCACTTAGATATGTGAAGAAAGGAAAAGCTCCAGAATTTCCACCAATGCTTCTTTACCGACAAATCTTCATAGTCAGCTCTCATAACCGCGTGTATGTCCTCGAATCACATACAATTTTGTGTCTCTTAATTCTAGAGATATTTCCACTTATGAAACACTTTGTTTCAAAGATTCTTTTCCCTTTAAAGTTTCTGTATATAAATTTATTTGACTCCTTGTATAGGAAACCACAGAATGATTTTTCCTAATTTGCTTGACCACTTCCATGCTTCAAAAACCTTGATGTACGTTTTTATCTTGTTTCAGCTCTTCCACACACAATAGACTAAGTCTCAACCTCTAAGAGTCAAAAAGCAGAAAAAATTTAGGTGAACACATTGAGTCCCTTCCACCTCTGAACTCCCATTAGAAAAAGAGAAGATTTCTTTTTAGAATGAATTTTTCCCATGAAGCTTCCATGGTGTAACATGATCTGATCATCCACTTGATAGCCAAATTAAGTACGATTGCTCCAAACTCCAGAATTCCCAACCCTCCAAAATATTTTTGGTTCATATAGATGGCCCATTTGAGTTTTGCCAGACCCTTCTCATTGGGATCATTTGTCTAAAGGAAATTTCTGCAAGTTCATTTGAACGTCACTAATTATTTGTTTCTTGGTGTCCAACAAGTAGAATAAAAGAAAATCCATGAAAGGAGGAAGGTCTTGATCACCATGGCAAGCCTTCCTAGGTTGTGATGAATTCTATTTTAGTAGAAAACTTCATTATCCAGCTTCGCCACAACCCATTTTCTTGCTTGGCCAATTGGAGCATCAAAACCCATTGGGATTCAAAGAAATCGGAAGATATGGCCACTAGGGAGCCTTCAAATCCCTAATTAATCAAGAACTATGGAGGGGGTCCAAAACTAGCATTGACATTAGTTTCTAAATGATTTATCATAGATATGGAGAAATGCAAAACATATGTTTTAGACATTGGCAAAATACGGTGATACAATTAAGGTCATTTTGCACAATTGTGTTAGTGTCCTTGCTCAAGAGTCTCATGAACATCACGGGTTGCCTATATGGAAGCTGCAAATCGTGGACATATCCAATATAGGTATGAGGATTAAGCAAGCAACTAAGTCCATTAGTGGAAATCAGCAAAAACTAATGTGGAGTTGAGGGCACCCCTCTCTAATAGAGTGCTTTAATCTGATAACCTAGGACATTTGAACACTCATATTAATTCATGCCAAGGTAGTTCCCATAAGCTTTGAGAGCATCTCGATAAAATAAGAGGCACAAGAAAGATCTTTCAAGGATTGTAGGATGAAGTCCCACTGAAGATGATTGTAAGCTTTGTAAAAATCAATCTTGAGCAAGAGGACATCTTCCATAGAATCCTTCGAAAATTCCAGGTCTTCCCACGCATCAATATTGGTTTCTAGGATTGATATACACTTAGCGAGATATTGGTCTCTAGGATTGATATACACTTAGCGAGTCATTTTTTATCCTCATTGATCCATGATTCTTGACGGAAGGCAACGTGATTAGGAACAATCTTTGTAAAGATCCTATTCTAGTTTGCAATATAATAATAGGTCACCAATTTTCAATATTTTTATTTTTTTGTGAATCATCTTAATCACCCATTCATTGAGAAAGTTAGGCAAAGCACTGATATGCAAAGGCTTCAGGCTAGCCTAGAAGGAGCTAATTCACCAAAGACATTGGAAAGACCATCAAGTCTTCGGCTTTTACCAATGTGTAGAGCACCAATAATTTTCAAAACCTCTTTCTCTTTGTGATGGAGGAGTTGAGAAGATGCACCATGATTTGTGGAGTACTTTTTGATATAGTTAAAGAGAACGTGGCCGTGTAATCTCATCTTTGAGAAGTGGCTCGTGTGAGCACCTCCAGGAGTTGAGTTAGCTAGTTGGTAGTTAGTTCAATATTCTATTCAGGACTAGTCCTTTCCACATCTTAGTTATCTATCATGTATGGGACCTCTTCCTGGTGCTGCTTTGTCCTCAAGCATTTACACATTTCTTTCATCCCTTTATGTACTTTTCAAACTCACAAGAATTAATATTAAAATCTAGATATCTTTTCTTTAATTTTTCTATTTGTATGTAAGCTTGCTAGTAATTTTCTTGAGTCCAAGTTAGGGCGGGAATTTCTTTTATTTATTTCACTATCGAGATGCCAAAGTTGACGATAATGATTTTCCCTTCTTGCATATGGAACGTTTAAAATCTTATTGTGAGCCTTCAAAAGAAGATATTAGTACTCCTTGACAACAAACTTATGATGCTTCTAATTGTGGGGCGCAAGTGTTGAAGACCTCTATCTAGGTGAGGGGAATCATCTATTGACATAAGGGAAGCATATGGTTGAAGATTCAACATAAAACTAGGGGACTTTCCTAGTCCTTAACTCCCTCTTGGAGGTGATTGTTGAGTTCTAACAGCTTATCATCAACTGTTGAGCTCTTGTACTACTTGTTGACACGGCGAGTGAGCTTAACTAGCTAAAGCTCAACTTAGGAAGCTCGGATTCATGTGTTTTAAAGTTCTCTACATAGCTAATATAAAGGGCCCAACTTCATGGGGAGGCACAAAACCTAGTTTGCAGGTTTAGATTGCCAAAAATTTGAAAAACATAGACTAATGTAGAAGAGGAATCTACAATCACTTGGACAACAGGTTAGTTTTTGGGCCATAACTTGCGTTTTATAAGGATTCATGTGATTTGATTTTCTATGCATAGCTTGGAAGAGTCTAAAATTTTCTAGAAGAACATAGATCCAAATTTTGAGTGATAGGTCACCGAAATTGCAAAATACAGAGTAGTAGTATTGCAAGTGAAGGTTAAATTGATAATTGATGCTTGTTTTGTGCATATCTTGAGCTATTCACCTTCGATTGAGGTGTTCTTTATCCCGTTACATAGGAAAGAAAGAGTTCTTGAAGTGTGCTAGGAGCAAAAATTCAGATTCAGAGGTTATCACCTTTGAAACAGCAAACCAAAGAGCAACATATTTTCACTACAAAAACTCTTATTGCTTTTGGATGTTCATAATTCTTTGGAACTTCCTCGAGAGAGATTTTTTGGGTGTGCAAGCTCTTACTTTTAGAGCTCGATGGCCATGTATGATCACTATGGTAGCTCCTCCATATGAGAGTAGAGCATAATTTTGTCATATGTTTGGCATGTCACATGATATTATGGTATACCACTTTTTGAGGTTTATGTCATCATGAGTTTAATCATGTCATTGTAAGTTGATGTATAGTGGCATTGTGGTCTATATCTTGCTTATACCACTTGGTTAAAGTTAGCTTGCTGATTGCACACATTTTATGAGAGTTGATCTTGGATCTATCTTTGTTTTTTCTTTGCAGGTACATGATCCAAATTAGAGCCTCATTTGCACAACTGTTTGTCACATTGATTGGATATTATTTTAGCATATGGTCATTGATTTGATATCTATTTGCCAGTGTGATTCTTGGCATATGTGGATGGTGATTCCCACATGGTTATTTTTGTTCTAGAGTTCATTTTCAAAAGGAGATTTTGCTATTAATTTTTATGCCAGATCCTTTATGCTTGTGCGATAGCTTTGGATCATTTCTTATCTTCATTCACTTGGACTTGGTCAGATGTTTTTTGTGACAGGTTGGATCATCTTATAGGATTCATTCTTGAGTGAGAGGTGTATCGCCACTGTTTTGGCATGCATTACCATTAGCTTTTGGCATATATATTAGTCATTATCTTTGGTTGGATCAATGATAGGTGATGACAGATTACTCATTTTTCTTTTACTACTGGTCCTGTTTGATTGCTCAGTTTACAAGGGATACTCTGTCAAAATTTTTCTAAGATTCTTTCACATCTACTTAGTGAGTTTGGAGAATTGGTGAGCAGGCTTATGCTCATGGTTTTATGTGCATGCTAGATGCATGGTTATGTACCAGGTGGTTCACATGGTTTCTTTTCCATTCAGATATTTGTGATGTGACTTATGCATATGGATATGCCGGTGTGATCCTATTGGTGATAGAGTATTTTTTTCTAGTATTGTTATATTGCTACTCTCTTAGATTTCTAGCATGATGTCTTCTCGATTTGGTGGCACAGACTTTCCGAGATGGAAAGTTCAGATGTAGCATACCTCGGGTTGGGTAGGGTTACACATGTATGTGCATAGAGATGCACACAGACCTCGTGACATGCTCGACCATTTACGGATGGATATGGATGCATTCCCCAGCTCCACTACCGAGTTAGAGCTTGTGGACACTATATATATGTATGTTATGTATGAGGTGACGAGTAGTGCATTATGGTAGAGACTACACCATATGTATGCGAGTCTATTGAGTCATGTGAGACATAGATCACATCGATGACTTCGATGTTGGCATTTTCATCGTGAGGGCCATACTCGACGATGTTCCTTCAAGCGGATGCAATGATAGTGATATCAGAGACATGCATGAGATGTAGGTCAGGTAGTGATTTCAGGAGAGCCTATGCCACTTGATTATGCTAGTGTTGGTGATATCACTTTCTCCTATGTTTTATCTTAGGATTCCTCTTGTTCATTAGATAGCATACATATGACTTGGTTGCTTCATGCATTAGCCACTTTTCATGTTACTCCACATCGTGATTGGTTTTATCAATTCTCACGTGAGAGTCATGGATGTGTGCACATGCCTGATGGTATGCCATATGGCATTGAGGGTGCAAGAGATGTATGCCTTATGCTACGTAGTGGAGCATCACTTATACTCAGACATGTATGCTATGTGCCTTCATTCCCTATGAGCTTGATTTCAATTAGCTAGTAACACGACAATAAATGTTATGCATTCCTTGGTGAGCATCATTTTCAGTTGCAGTTGGGATAGGTTATGCTTTATGCGAGGTGCTAGGATTCGGCATAGGTATCCACTGGAGGTACTTTATGTGAGAGAAAGTCTCGTCTAAGTGGGAGTCCGGCCCTATGTGCAATGTGAGACTCGTCATGTCTCATGTTGTCTACCTACACATAGGTCTGCTGACATTCATGATGCACATGTATGGCAGGATTGAGATAATTAGATGGATGCACATGTAGAGCATGTTTTGGACGCTCATGATGCTTATGGACAACATGATGGTTTTGATCATATGGATGCTCTTTTAGAGCACACTTTGGATGATCAATTGGATGCTTTAGAGCATGATGTTGATGCCCATCTAGATCATTATGATGATACTCAGTTAGAGTATGATCATCACTTTGACCTTGGTATTGATGTTGTGCAATTAGTTCATGTGGAGCATGATGATACACTTGGTGTGGTAGAGCAAGATTGCTCTCATGATACAAAGTGTGTGATAGAGCAGTTCAGCGCTCCAAATACATAACTAGACACATCCTTGGTTGATAGGATGAATGATTTAGATGTTTATGAGTCAGCGATCATGTAGTCATTCTTGGATTCACTCATGCCAGATCTTGATAGAGATATGTCAGGACATGCTGGTCTTGGTGATGGTGCTTTGGATGCCTTGGATACAAATATGGTTGACATGCTTAGGTTAACCAAGATAGCACATGTTTCATCACCATTTGGGAGTCTCATGTACAAGTTATTATGCTTGAGACCAGACATTGCAGCTGCTATTAGAGCCTGATTGCTATTGGAGCATCAGTCACTTGATGATTGATACATGCAAAGAGCTTGTGGAAGATTTGTAGGAACTACATTAGTTCTTGCATTAGTTAGATGTGAATTCCACTCTTATTGATATGAGTCAAGAGCAGTTTGAGGTGCATGGATACACCTTGCTCCACGTAATTGGTGTAGGCTGATCTGTATGGGTTGAGATCCAGACTCTTCTTGTACATTATTTTATAGTCCTACATCATTCTTTGTATGTGTTACCACTTAGGGTCCCATTGAACCTTAAGTGGGAGATTTTTGGGGATGTAAGGATCATGTGACCTTACCCCTATACTCATATATATATATATATATATATATATATATATATATATATATATATATATATATATATATATATATATATTTCATATATAGAGTAGTGCCTCAAGAGAGATCATTGTGTGGGTTTCGAGGCTCCTAGGCATATGTGTTAATCTCTCTTGTCTTCTCTCTCCCTCCATATCCTCCTTGCTCCTCTTGTTCTGCACACAAGAGCCCTTCATCGACTACTCTAAGAATATGCCCACTCAACTAAAAAATGTTTGCAACCATAAAGCAAACTAGAAGGCCTTACTAATGAAAGTTACTTCAGTTAAATTGATTTCTCCTACTAGGAGAACCAATACCTTCAACATAGAGTAAACTTTCTGTTCACTAGGTGTACACAGATAGACACCTCCGCACTCTTGAAAGTGATTCTCTTTGAATATGGAGGGAATTGATTCAAGACATTAACCAAAATTATCAAACTCAATAAAGTTTGTAACAAGCCAAAGATTACCAGAACTCAATGAGATATGACTTATGACCTATACTTAGTACTCAGAGCATTCTAGAGTGGTCACACAAAATTCTATGCCTACTCAAAAACTTATTCAAACTCACCCAAGCTCATGATCATACTTAATTGATTCCAAACTATCTAGGAGAACACACATACGCATGATCCATCAAATTTGGAGTTGAGTGTGTAGATATAGAGATGAAAAGACTCCCTATAGGTTAGGAATTAGTTTTCCTAGATTATAGCCAATTACTCATACCTTTGTGTGATTAAAAATTTGGTTTTTGATGGGAGGATTCAAATTTAAATTTGATTTGTGATTTCCTCTTCTTGGATGCTTTCTATTTGAGACTCCAAATGGCATCCATTTGATTGTCCAAATTAGACTAAGGTTGAAGCTTGTATTTAAACATTCCTCGTCAATCTTCAAGCTTCAAATCCTCATCCCAGCTCCAACAATCCAATGGCTTTCTTGAGCTTTGATAGCTTCATTGAGTCCAAAGGATTGGTGAACATGTTAGCACATTGATCCTTGATAGTTATATGTTGCACTTGAACTTCTTCATTCGATGTCTTCTCTCCGATGTAATGATAGTGTACCTCTATGAGTTTCCCTCTAGCATGGAACATGGGATTGGCACATAGGTACATACTACTCATATTCTCACAAATGATTCAAAATTGATTAAATTGCAATTTAACTAAAAAATTAGCTTTTTGATCCACATAAGCTCAAAGGTCACTTGAGTTAATGCCCTATATTCAACTTCAATGGATGAGAGGGCAACTATGGGTTCCTCCTTTGCCATTAAAAATATGACCTTCTTGACAAGCATCACTACATATCTACTTTTGCTTGTTCTATCCTCTTTGGATCCAACACAATTTGTATATGTATAGAATTTTACCTACATCTCATCTAGGATAAAATAAATCTTTAGTGGGTGTACACTTGAGATATTGCAGTACTCTCTTTGCTAGAAGTAAATGTGGAACTCTAGGTGTGTGCATGAATCGAGAAATCACAGCAACTATATATGTTAGATCTCGTCTACTAATAGTGGTGTAGTTTAATGATCCAACCATGGAATTGTGTAGAAGTGGATCATGTACTTCATTACCTTCCATGAGTTGCAATAAGGATGTTTTGTTGAATTCACACTCACTTATCACTCATGGACATGTAGAGACACGGGATGACATTGAGCATAAGATTACACATGTGGGAGATGTTGCATTGAATGGCCTTCAAAGATCCAAGATGTTGAAGGATGTGTTGCATGTGCCAACCATCATAAGGAACTTCATTTCGGTAGGTCAAATGGTTGAAAGAGGTTATCAAGTGAGGTTCAATTATCAAGGATGTTTTATTGAAGACCCTATGTAGGACTACAAGCTCATAGCAAAAGTAAAGAAGCAAGGAAGACTCTTCCCCATGGAGGTAAAGCCATCAACCCCTCACACCCTCTATTTTTCAATTGGAGATAAACAAATTGCAAAAATTGACTTATGGCATAAAAGAATTGGACACATAAGCTTACAAACAAGGACGGACATGCAAAGGAAGGGCTTGGTGAGTGGTCTATCTGATCTTACATCTCAGAATATGCAACATTTGTGCGATGCTTGCTAATAAGAGAAACAAAGTAGATTGCCATTCAAGAAAGGAGCACATGTGAGCAATGAACTATTGAATCTCATACACACAGATGTATGTGGACCCACAAGGAAGCCATCCATTGTAGGTAATAGATATATTTTGACATTTATAGATGATCATTCAAGGTTTGTTTGGATTTATTGCATGAAGTCAACGTCAGAGGTGTTTTACAACTTCAAGAGGTTCAAAAACCTAGTGGAGAAGGAAACAAGGAAGTGTATAAAGACTCTCAGATCGGATGGAGGGGGAGAGTATTTTTCAAATGAATTTCTATATTTTCTACATGACCATGGCATCAAAAGTCAATTCACTTGTAGGTATACACCTCAACAAAATGGGGTGGTAGAGAGGAAGAATAGATACATAGCTGAAGTGGCTAGAGCTTTGTTAAATGAAATGAATGTTCCTAACTCTTATTGGGTTGATACAACCAATAAATCCATATAAATAATGAATAGGTTTCCAAAGTAAGGAGTACATGGATTTAGACTTTATGAATCTTGGTTTGGTAAGGAACCCAACCGTTCACATCTCAAAGTATTTGGTTGTGTGTGTTATGTTTAAATACCTCATGAATTTAGACAGAAGTTAGATCCCAAGGTAGATAGGTGTATATTTCTTGGATATTATTCAAAGATAAAGGTTTTTAGATGCTATAACCCTTACACCAAAGATTTTAAGGTATCTAGGGATGTAATATCTGATGAGTTCCTGCCGTGGTATGGTAGCAAAGATGTGTTATAGGTTGATGATGCATATGAAGTCATGAAGAAGTTCAAAGATCAACAACAAAGCATGGAGATGAGTGGTTCAAACACTTCAAGCACACAATCAGAGGAGAGTACTACATCATCTTGGCATGGAAGGACAAGGAATCAGGCTCATTCAAGTGAAGGAAGTAGCAAAGCAAAAGGAAAAGCAAAATGATGAAGATCATCAATGGGCAGACATGGAATCTACAAGTAACAAAGATATGGTAAAAGTAAAAACTCCACGATTTAAATGTTGATGATGGAGCAAAGACTGGAACCTTGTCAAGCCTGCGGAATTTGCTGCGCCAATGAAGGTGGCTAAGCTAGAGTGATATTAAAAAACCTCTATAATTAGCAGTAGCTTAGCAAAGTTACTGTCACTCAAACATATAAGACTGTGTTTTGAATTTACTCAAAATTCCACTGGAACTTCACCGAACTGTCACCGGAGAGTCACCGTAATTATATCGGAATCTTACCTGAATCAACTGCAATTCTATTTGTAATTACTTCAAGTGAATAAAAAAGAAGTAAGGAAGTGATGTGTGAACTTGCTTTACTGAATGAACTCTTTCTGAAGTTTAAGGAAAAACTTCACCAGTCGTGAGTGCCTATTTCCGGTCAGACTTTGTACTATGTGTACATATCCATTTCACGGAAATCTTTGATGAACTGATAGTAGAGAAGTCTAGCTACAAGATAAGCTATCTCTCATACAAAACTTTACATTATTCTGCGAGATCTACTTCGTTGTTCTACCAGAAAACACGTTTACTGTAACTGACCGAAAAATACGTTTATTGAGAAAGTTGTAACTGTTAACTAACATTATACCGTAACATGAAAATACTCAGATTTCTTCACATACGAAGAATGCGCGCAAACTTCCACATGAACATGTGTTTTCTATTAGAGAAGATGTGTACAAGACTAGCTTGGCCTCTTCTTGCTCAAGCTATAGAAACTCTCATATACTGAGTAGTCTCTTCTTACCATCTCTCTCAGATGAATACCTGACATTTCAGGTTTCTGTTATTCATCTTTACATACGCAATCTCTGGCATCTGCTAGACCTATTCTTGATTTCTATGTGCGCTCTATTCATACAACGCGCTCTACTCACACACACGCATGCTCTCTCTCCTCTTCTATTTTTTTTCTGTTCTCGTCTCTCTTTATATACAGTTTTGATCTGGTGTAACAAACTCTAATTCTGGGAGTTTCTACGCTGTACATTACAGTCGTGAATTTGTCCCTTCACTAAGGCTTTGATTTTTCTGAATACTTGATTTTGCTTCTCTTTATCTTTCTTTATCTTTATGTCTGTCTGTATGTCAAATTCGTGAGTGATTCTTCAACAACTCCCCCTCAATCACTAATTTGCATCTTCCTATCTTTCATATATTTTTCTTTCCTTTATACCTGCCATTTCTTTGAATCTGCTCTTCTTTGTTCCATCCAAACTCTTTGTCAAATTATCTGCAATCTGATCTTTTGTCGGAGTGTATACAATTTCTAGCTCCTTCTCCATCACCTTTTCCCTCACGAAATGATACTGAATCTCTATGTGCTTTGTTCTTGCATGAAATACTGGATTTGCTGCAAGATACAATGAGCTCATATTATCTCCATGTATGATAGGTATAACTTGATCAATACCCATACTTTTGAACAAGGTCTGCATCCATATCACTTCTTTAGCTGCTTCTACAAGTCCTTTATATTCGGCTTCTGTTGATGATAAAGCCACTGTGTGTTGTTTCTTCGAACACCAGCTCACTAGCTTATCGCCTAGGTATATCATATACCCATGTGTTGATCTTCTGTCATCTTGACTTCCTGCCAGTTTGAGTCACTGAATGCTCTCAACTTTATATCTGACGTAAAAGGATAATATAATCCTTCCTTTATATTTCTTTTGATGTATCTAAGAACTCTTTGTCCTGCAACCCAATGTTGATCCTTTAGACAATGCATGAACTGTGAAAGAACTCCCACTGCATAACTAAGATCCGGTCTTGTTAGTGTAGCATAAATTAGACTTCCCACTAACGACTGATACTTCCTCATATCACATTGACCACTATATTTGCTGATTTTATGATTTACTTCAAGCGGTGTTGAAGCTTCTCTACAATTCTCCATGTTAAACTTCTTCAGTAAGTTTAGGAGATACCTTTCTTGTGAAACATATATACCATGATTTGTATATGTAACTTCCATTCCAAGAAAGTATGATAACTTTCCTAGATCACTGATCTTGAACTCTTTTTCAAGTAGTCTCTTTACCTCTTTGATTCCTTCATCTGAGGTTCCTGTGATTATTATGTCATCTACATAAATACAAATGTAGATCGTACCTTCATCTGTTTTCTTGATGAGTAGACTTGCATCTGCCTTCGAACTTTGGTATCCAAGTTCATTTAGATATTTCACAAGTCTGTAATTCCAAGCTCTTGGAGCTTGCTTCAATCCATAAAGTGCTTTTCTTAATCTGCAAACAAAATTTGGGTATCTGGAACTTACAAAACCTTCAGGTTGTTCCATGTAGACTTCATCTGATATATATCCATTCAGAAATGCATTCTTTATATCTAGTTGACTTAGCTTCCATACTTTTGATGCTGCTATAGCAATCACTGTCCTTATGGTTGAAATCTTTGCCACCGGACTAAACATCTCATCATAATCTATGCCATGCCTCTGAGCATAGCCCTTGACTACTACTCTAGCTTTGTATCTGGCTATCCTTCCATCTGCAAGTTTCTTAACTTTGAAAACCCATTTATTTCCAATCACTTTCTTACCATTTGGTTTAGGAACAAGTTCCCATGTCTTGTTCTCCTCTAGTGCACTGAACTCTTCTTCCATTACTTCTTCCCATTGCTTCTTGCCTTTAGCTTCATCACAGTTCTGAGGTTCTTCATCATCTTTGACCATATATGCATAATTTTTCTGAGTTATGTACGAAGTATCATAAGAATACCTTTCTGGTTGTCTTCTAGTCCTGCTTGACCTTCTTGGTTCACAATCTTCATAAGTGTCTGAATATACTTCTTCATCAAATATAGGAATTTCTTCACTCCTTCTTGTTAATCCATTTATGGACGTACTTGCTTGCATATAGTCTTCATCTCTATTCACCTGAACAATTGATTTCCCTTT
Source organism: Ceratopteris richardii (assembly GCA_020310875.1). Taxonomy (NCBI): domain Eukaryota; kingdom Viridiplantae; phylum Streptophyta; class Polypodiopsida; order Polypodiales; family Pteridaceae; genus Ceratopteris; species Ceratopteris richardii. Next base: position 158,810,994 of record CM035412.1, read on the forward strand.
CTCTTTTCTTCTTACTTCTTCTTCAAATTCTTCAGTTGTATGACTTTGATCTGCATACCAACTTTTCTGTTTATCAAATGTAACATCTCTAGAAATAGTGAACTGTTTTGTTAGAGGACTCCATAACCTGTAACCCATGTGCTTTTCATCATATCCGATGAACACATATTTCTCTGCTTTTGGTTCAAGCTTATGTGTGAGTTGTGATGGTACATAAGCATAAGCTACTGATCCAAACACTTTGCAATGATCAAGTGTTGGTTTCTTTCCCCACCAAGATTCATAAGGGGTCATTCCATCTAAAGCTATACATCGTAATCTGTTTACCAAGTATGTAGCTGTATTTACAGCTTCAGCCCAAAGTTAACTTGGACAATCTTTTTCTTTGAGCATAGCTCGTGCAAACTCAACTAGAGTTCGGTTTCTTCCTTCTGCTACACCATTTTGTTGTGGTGTATACCTGCAGGTTATTTCTCTCTCAATACCTGCATTCCAAAGATAATCATTGAACTCTTGGGAAAAATATTCTCCACCTCCATCAGACATCAATCTCTTAAGCTTTCGACCTATGAGTCTTTCAACATATGCATGAAAATGCTTGAAGGTTTCAAATACTTCTGATATTTCCTTCAAAACATATAACGTTATCCATCTTGTAGCATCATGAATGAATAAAACATAGTACCTTGAGCCACTGATTGATCCTTCTTTTGTTGGACCCCATACATCTGTATGAATGAGTTCAAGTACTCCATCATGTTTGAATCCTTTCTTCTGGAAAGGTAACCTGCGGGCTTTTCCCATTTGACATGCTTCGCACTTATGAATCATATGTTGGTTCTGTACATTCGGTAATCCCAGTACTGACTGATTTGAAATCATAGTTTTAATTCCTTTTTCATTAAAATGACATAATCTCTTATGCCAGAGATCAAGTTCTCTAATCACATTTTCACCATGTGTGAGCAACGCTTGACCAATGTTCCCTTGTACTCTTAAAGTAAAGAGTCTACCTTCTTTCTTACCAGAGACAATCTGATGATATCCATTCTCGGGATCTTCTACAAATACTCCTTCATTTGTAAATCTAACCTGAAAACCTTTCTCAACTATCTGTCCCACACTAATCAAGTTTTTTGGTATTGTCGGAACATACAAAACACTGGTTAGCAAATCTGCTCCACTCTTACATTTCACTTTTCCAATTGAATGTACACTATGTCTCATATTGTCACCTATTTGAAGAGTATGATTGGAACTACCTTTTTCCAATTCTGATATCAGTTCTATATTTGTTGACAAATGATTAGAACATCTAGAATCAATGTAAAATACCTTTAGGTCTTCGTTATCTGATGTGGAGATTGAGTTCATCATCAATGATGTATGACTTTCATTCTGTGTGTCATTTGCGTAGTTGTTGTAGGTGGTGTTGTAGGATTGATTCTGCCCCCAACTTCTTGCTCCACTTCCACCATAGCCTCCTCTTTGATTCTGTCTACCTCTTTGATATCTTCCGCTTTTGCCTCTACTATTGTTATTCTCATTCTGACTTGATCCTTGGGAATTATGCCAGCAATCATGAGCTAGATGATTACTTAATCCACAAATCCAGCAAGCCTTCTTGTTGATATTCTGACTACCTCTTCCTCTTCCAAAACCTCTTGCTTTTCCTCTGCGAGTGCCTTTACCTCTTGTATAATAAGCCTGAGAACTCCACTCTTCTTCATCTTTTGACTTACCTTTATCTCCTTTTTTCTTGTTCTTCATGTACATTGCAGAACTTTATCCTTTATCTCCATCTCCTTTCAGATCTTGCTCATATGTGAGCATCAAACCAAGCAACTGATTTAAATCTGGTACAAAATGATTTAAAGATAGTTTAGCTGAGAGTACGAAAGGTTTCCATCTTTCATCTCCTCTCAAACCTGTGAGCACTTGCGCTATCAATCTGTGATCTTCGATATCTTCATTTATGGATCCAAGACTATCTGCTAGATCCTTCATCTTAGTAACATAGTCACTAATGCTTTGATTCGACTTCTTTTTGAACGTTGTGAATTCAGACCATAAGCTAGCCTTCCTAAGTTTTGTAGTATTTTGGAAATGATCTTCCAATGCACTCCATATGTCCTCCGCTTTCTCTAGACCTCTAATGTGCGGTAGTACTGTAACGGTATTATAAATGTAAGCTCTTGCCATTGCATCTTTCTTCTACCACAGCTTCAAGGCTTTTAATTCTTCTTCCTTTGGTTGTCTACTGTCTTCAAAAGTCGACTTCTTTTCTTCTCCGATCACATACATCATTAAGTCCTTACTCATAAGTGAGGCTTCCATGCGCATTACCCTTGCGGAATAATTATCTCTGTCCAATTTGTCAATTGAAACATGATTTACCATAATCTTCTTGTTTCTGTTTCTTCTGGTGAGTGTATCGTTAAAGAATTTTACCTTTGTAAACTTTTACCTTGAAAATGACTTCAGAATACTTCTTGATACCGTTTGCTGTTGATCTCTTCAGCATTCACCTTTCTTTATGAAAGTTTTTCGAATTCTCTTGTGTCTTTACTTCCGTTTGCTCTTTGAGAATCTTTTCTGCTCTTCAGAATCTCTTTGGCTCTGATACCACTTGTTGATGATGCAGCAAAGACTCGAACCTTGTGAAGCCTACAGAATTCACTGCGCCAATGAAGGTGGCTAAGCTAGAGTGATATTAGAACACCTCTATAATTAGCAGTAGCTTAGAAAAGTTACTGTCACTCAAACATATAAGACTGTGTTTTGAATTTACTGAAAATTCCACTAGAACTTCACCGAACTGTCACCGGACAGTCACCGTAATTATACCGAGATCTTACCAGAATCAACTGCAATTCTATTTGTAATTACTTCAAGTGAATATACAGGAAGTAAGGAAGTGATGCGTGAACTTCCTTTACTGAATGAACTCTCTCTGAAGTTTAAGGGAAAACTTCACTAGTCCTAAGTGCCTCTTTCCGGTCAGACTTTGTACTGTGTGTACATATCCATTTCACCGAAATCTTTGATGAAGTGATAGTAGAGAAGTCTAGCTACAAGATAAGCTATCTCTCATACAAAAATTTACATTATTCTACGATATCTACTTCATTGTTCTACCAGAAAACACATTTACTATAACTGACCGAAAAATACATTTACTTAGAAAGCTGTAACTGTTAACTAACTTTATTTCATAACATGAAAATACTCAGATTTCTTCACATACAAAGAATGCACGCAAACTTCCACATGAACATGTGTTTTCTAGTAGAGAAGATGTGTACAAAACTAGCTTGGCCTCTTCTTGCTCAAGCTATAGAAACTCTCATATACTGAGTAGTCTCTTCTTACCATCTCTCTCAGATGAATACCAGACATTTCAGGTTTCTGTTATTCATCTTTACATACGCAATCTCTGGCGTCTTCTAGACCTATTCTTGATTTCTATATGAGCTCTATTCATACGACGCGCTCTACTCACACACACGCATGCTCTCTCTCCTCTTCTATTTTTTTTTGTTCTCATCTCTATTTATATACAATTTTGATCGGTTGTAACAAACTCTAATTCTGGAAGTTTCTACGCTGTACATTACAGTCATGAATTTGTCCCTTCACTAAGGCTTTGATTTTTCTGAATACTTGATTCTGCTTCTCTTTATGTTTCTTTATCTTTATGTTTGTCTCTATGTCAAATTTGTGAGTGATTCTTCAACATAAAAGAACTTATACCAAGGAGAAGGATATTCCTACCACCTAATGGTGAGGTAAGGTCATCCAATAAGGTTAAATACCTTGTTCAAAGGTTAGCCTATGATTCATTCATTGCGTGGCACTATCCGTACATGAGTCAAGTTATAGCTTGTGAAGAACCTAAATTTTTTGAAGAAGCAAATAAGCATAGGGAATGGATTGAATCCATGGAGAAGGAAGTCAAGGAACCCAAAGAAAATGGTACTTGGTCATTGGCACCAACAACAAAGGACATGAATGTCATTGGCAACAAATGGGTGGACAAGGTAAAGAGGCATGTAGATGGGAGCATCTCTATGTAGAAAGCAAGGCTGGTTGCCAAAGGTTTTGCTCAAATCTATGGCATAGAGTTTGAGGAAATGTTCATTCTAGTAGCTAAGATGTTGATCATAAGATGTTTGATTGCAATTTCAGCCTCAAAAGGTTGGAATATGTACTTGTTGGATGTGAAGAGTGCTTTCCTAAATGGAGGCTGAAGAGATAGTCTTCATGGAGCAACTCCAAGGCTTTGAAGATGAGAGGTTTCCACATCATGTATGCAAGCTTGTGAAGGCTCTTTATGGGCTCAAGAAAGCCCCAAGGGCTTGGAACCAAAGAATTGTGGACTACTAGGTAAAATGTTGATACAGTCAGAGTCATGCTGACCCATCACTCTTTGTGAAGAAGGAAGGTAGCAAAACTATTTTCATTTGTATATATGTTGATGATTTGATCATTACATGGGATGATGAATGCAACATTACGGACATAAAGAGGAAGCTTGGATGTGAGTTTAAAATATTTGATTTAGGGATTTTAAGGTACTTCATTGGGATTGAAATACTATATAAAGAGAAAGATATACACATGATGCAAAGGAAATACATTATAGATCTTTTGAAGAAGTTTCTCTTTTGTGATTGTAAGTCCATTAGAAGAAAATGTTAAACTAAGTGCTCATGAAGGTGAAGAAGTGAAGGATGTCACCATGTATAGGTCAATAATTGGCTCTCTCTTGTATGCTACTATGACAAGACCACATATTGCACATGTAGTTTGAGTGTTATCTCAAATTTTCGAGGCACCAAGAGTAACTCTTCTTGTTGCAATCAAAAGGGTACTAAGGTACCTCAAAGCATCAGTGAATGAAGGTCTATATTATCCATTTGATGATGGATTAAATGTACAAGATTATTGTGATGCTGATTGGAAGGTTTCAAAGATGATAGGAGGAGCACTAGTGGATATGTTATCATGCTAGGGAAGAAGACCATCTCATAGATGTCAAAGAAACAACCAACAATATCTCTCTCATTGATCAAAGCTGAGTATGGAGGCTTAGCGCAAGTCCAATGTGAGCTTATGCAGCTCAAGAAGGTGTTTGTCAATCTTGATTTTCACGTTAAGCAAGTACATATTTTTAGTGAAAACATAAGTAGCATATGCTTGGCTCAAAATCCGATGTTCCATGCAAGGTCAAAGCATATAAAATTGCACTAGCACTTTATTAGAGGGAAGATCATGTCAAATCATGTTAAGGTGGAGCATGCCAATACAAAGAACCAATATGCAGATATGTTTACCAAAGCTTTGGATGGAGTAAAGCTACAACACTTTAAGGCATGCATTGGAATGAAGGAGCTAGGCATTGAAACTTGAGGGGGAGTGTTGAAAACCAAGTCTCAATCATGCAAAAGGACTCAACCATGAGTTTTGCAAGTAGACCAATAAAAAATGAGGACCCAATGTCATGGAATCAAGTTAGAAGCTCCACCAAAATCAATCAAATTCAAATCACATCAATCAACCACCAAAAAGTGCACCTACACTGATTAGTGGTGGTTAGCTACTTTGTTGGGGAAACTAAAACTCTATATAAGCACCATCCGGCCTTTTTTTCTTGATTTGTATGCATTCCACGAATTTTCCACTTATTTTAGTGAAGTCAAAAACACAAGCAAAAAGCCCCTTGCTTACCTCATTTTCTCATGATTTTGTTCCTCTCTGTCTAGAGATGTACTTAGACATTTCCAAATCTCATTGTACTAGATTGCAGAGCATTGTTTGATCTCTCATTGTACTCATTTTAGTTGATTTCAAGCTTCATTTGGTCTCTCATATATTTCTCTGAACTTTGACAAAATTGCATGTTATATGACAGAGTGAGTTGTGAGAGATTGTCAACTTTGTGAAGGTATATTTCTCCACATAGGTAGAGATTCTTGCAAAGAGGTAGCCTATTTTGCAAAGGATATTTCTGCCAATTGGAATATCAATTTGGGATGATTTAAAGCTTGTTGGGTAGTTCTCATAGGCTACTATAGTTCTATAGAGTTTAATTTTAAGTCTCTATACAAGTGCAGAGAAAAGTTCAGAACAGTGAGCATGTATCATTGTTATGGACCTAGTGGATGTGGAAAGAGATGGTGCATAGATTGTAGAGATGAAGTGGTGCTAGAAAATCTTGCTTCACAGAAGCCAAGAACACATTGTGCAGAGTAGAGTGGACCTTTTGAGCTTCCGAACAATCACAAATAATCATATAAGTGCTTTTGAGTATGATCCTCTAATCAATGGATCAAAACAGGTGAGTATAAAATTCAACTATGAGCTAAGACTTGCTATTTTTGTCTCTACACATGTTCAAAAGAATGAATAGTGCTCTCAAATTTCTAGCAATTGATTAAACTACTTTTGGGAGTATCTATTTAACTTAGATACAAGTTTTCATTGATACATATATCTACATTGTTCATTTTTGAGTTCTCTGTCATAGTGTCTGAAAGTCTATCAACTTGTGGAGAGCATATCTCACTCATTTCTTGACCAAATTCAAAGATCTATAGCTTCTTGGAACCAGCTCAAAGTGTTCAATATGCTACCAAAATTTGAAGGATTTCTATTCAGCCATGTCAGAGAAAAGCTCTTCGAAGTGATCACTAGTCGAAGTCTGCAACAGTCCTAAAATATTGGGGGTAAAGGTTTACTTGCTAAATTGTTTTCTCTGAGCATAGTTAATCTTTTTAAGTGATATCACTTGGAATAGTTAGCTTACTAAGCTAATTAGATACCGCTAAAAGGAATTTTTCCAATTCCTACTATGCTGGTCATACTGAGTAAAAGATACAACAGGTGTCAAGTAAAAAATAGAAGGTTTTCTTGAAGGCTTGAAGTTCAAAGTTGTCTGTTTTGATTCTATCTTTGAATAAATCATTTCCAAAGTACATAGGACATTTTATGGTGTCATTGAAAAGCTAAGAAGGTCTAACTATCAACTCTAAAAAAGATAAGTACCCAGAAGTGCTTCTCCTATCATCTTTCAAACCAACCTAATCTGCATTAGAATATAGCTTGATATCCACGTCAGATGTAAATGGATAAAATATTCCTTCGTTTATAGTACTTTTTAGATACTTTAATATCCTCTTGGCCGCTTCCATGTGAGGTTTTCTTGGTGTATGCATAAATTGGCTTAATGTACTTACTCCATAGCATATGTCCACTCTTGTTAAGGTTGCATAATTCAAACTCCCAACATGCCTTTAGTAACATGTAATATCTTCAAGGAGTTCTACTTCATGAGAACTAAGTTTGTGGTTGAGTTCCATGGATGTACCTGCAACTTTAGTGTTCTAGATCTTGAATTTGAGTAACATATCATGAATGTACTTCTTCTGAGTAAAAAAGTCTCCAAAATCAGAATATACAAGTTTTAATCCAAGAAAGTATGTTAACAAACCAAGTTCGCTGATTTTAAACTCTTCCATCTTCTAAGATTTGATTTTCTTAATGTCATTGGTATCATTCCCTATAATGATAATGTCATCCACATAAACACATAGATAAATAACTTCTAATTTAGTCTCTCTATGAACGAAGAAGAATCTACTTTTCTAGCAATAAATCCTTGATCCTCCAAATATATGACAAGCCTATGGTTCCAAGCTCTTGGAGCTTGCTTTACACCATAGAGTGCTTTCCTTAATTTGCATACATAATCTGATTTTTCCCTTTTTTTCATACCCTAGTGGTTGAGCCATGTAGACTTCTTTTGAGATCCATCCATTTAGGAATGCATTTTAAACATCTTAGTGATATAATTTCCAATTATTTGAAGCAATAATACTTATTAAAACTTTGATTGTTGGCATCTTAGCCACAAGTGAGAGAACTCATTATCCACTCCATGGGTTTGAACAAACCCTTTTGCTACTAGCCTTGCTTTATACTTGTTGATTGGCTTCTTTAAATGACGAAGGATCTTTTGACATAGAATATTTAGTCATGTATACTAAATGCTTGGTGACTAGTGATGTGTCATTGACATAACTTTTGGGTTTCTTAGTCTCCCTTTGAGATCTTCTAAGTGCCTGATTAGATGACTCTGGAATGTCTTCCAATTGCTTGAATTTGGTATTGCCCTTTGACTTTCAATCTTTGTAGTCAATCTATTCTTCATCTTTTGAGTTGACATCTTCTCATATTTGTGGTTTTTCTTGGGTCAAAGTTGGAAAATTACTTTCCAAGTCATAGCGTAGCTTTATTTTCTTGCAATCATCTTCAAAGTAGGAGTTATTTTCAACAAATACCACATCCCTACTAACTAAAAAACCTTTGTTAGTGGGATTTTACAACCTATATCCTTTTTGGTTATGGGTCATAGCCAATGAATATACACCTTTTAGCTTTTGGATCAAGCTTTCCTCTAATTTGTGAGGGTAAATGTGCATAAGCAATGCACCTATAACATATCCACAATTGAAGTCATCTCACAGACATTAGTGGATCCTTTTGAAAGCTTCTCAACCACAACTAGGAATTACTAAAACACATAACACCTTGGATTTTTAGCTTAGTGGGTAGAACCATGCATGCTTGTAAAACTCTTTAGTTAAAGTCACAGTTTACATACGACGATGTCGGCATACGACTACAAACCTCAATGAATACCTTGCATACACGTTGAGAATGTACGAACATGCGAACTAGGAGCATAAATTTTATAGTGTGAAACCAATTTTATAAGACAATATAAATCAAAACTCTAGAGCGTAAGGATATGGAATCATAAATAGAACACGAAACGCACGTTACATCAAAACACATGCATACATCTATTAATAGATACTATTTTTATTGATAGTTCTTCTCAGACCAACGAAGGGAGCTTAAAAGTCAGGGAAGACGAAAGGCACGGGGAATCTCTTTGACGAGTATGGAGGACACTACAGACAGCATAGTGGGCGACGTCCACCTCTATCACGATCATCAACTTTAAGGAGTTAAGCTGAGAAGAGAGGGACTTATGTGTAATATGGAAGGATGAGGAGAATTGCGCAGCAGAATCCCTCTTCTTCACAAGATAGGATTGAATATATGAATCAACGCTAGAATATTTCATGTCTCGTTCACAGGACTCTGGGAGACTCCATGAGCAGGATATCATCTCGATCCTCCTTTTTTGTGTCGGTTGCTATGTATGCTGCCATCAAGACATACTTGTCAACGGGCTTAGTAGAGGTATGGTATGCTTGATGAGCGGTATTATATGTAGTAAAGATTGTGATAGTTCGGTCATCCACCTTGTAGCAGAAGCCCATGAAGGTTACAGTGATGAACAGTGCTTTCAATGAACAGATTCTAGCTCAGAAGCTCAAAGAAACTTTACAATACATAACAAAGTCTAGAAACACTATCACATTGGTGCATTTTCCACCGTAAAAGAGCCCACAGAGTAGTAGAGACCTGGAATAAGCATATGCAAAAGCTTCCCAAGGAGCAACAAGTGCCCTTCTTGTATCTTGCAAATGCTATTTTGCAGAGTAGCAGGCGTCGAAGCTTGGAGTTTGTTCGTGAGTTTTGGAAAGTGCTTCCTCGAGCTCTAAAGGATGTAATTGAGAAGGGTGAGAGCTGTGCACATAATGTTGTCTTCCGTTTGGCAGGTAGATATCTAGGATGAGAAGAAGGTGTTTGGTTCAAGAACAAGAGCTCTGAGGGAAGAATTACTTGAGAATGAACCTGAGAGGGGAAGTGAACACAGGCTCTGATAAGGATGTCTATGTCATGGATATAGATCCTTTAGAATTTTTGACATCATCACCTCAATCAGATCGGACGTTTCTCATGGCTCCAAATGCAATGGATAGTATGAAGAACATGGAGTCATTATCCTGCACTGAGAAGCACGTGCAAGTTCAAGAGCTTGACGATACAGGAGAGAAGGAAAAGATGGATAGCAAGAAGAAGAAGAAGAGAAAGGCACATGACTACGAAGCTTTGTTTTAGCTTTGAATAAAAAGTTCGAAGATATGGACAGAGACATCCAAGAATTAATGGACTGGAAAGAGCAGATGGAATTGAGCAATAGCTGTTTCAGCACGAAAGAGAGATTCATCTTATCATCATTATTACCGATATAGACATAGGGATATGGTGTACTCCTTAATTGCTCACTAGAAGCTCCTCTGCTAATGGATCATAATGATACTATTGATGAGGATTTGGATCTCTATGACACCCACGGGTACGATGATTCCATCCATATCCTCGCCTAAATCTTTTGATCTTGAAAATGGTTCAACGGAGCATTTATTCACTGAACGTTCAACTCTGAAAAGGGGTGGCAGTTCATTCCTGAACGAAACCTCAAAGACAGCTATCATCGGTGCTAAGAGCTCTCATATTGAAAGTCTTGATTACTAGATTGTCGAGAATGGCATATTCAGGAAAGATTGGAGATCAAGAAGGCAAGTGCAGATTTTTCAATATATCATCCTTAAGTGGAACAATGATTTTCCTCGTGGGGTTATGTACACGATTGATAGTATATGCTATCAACATGGCTGTTGAGTATATAGCAGGATACAAACGTTCACAAAGTATATGTTTTATAAGCTCTAGAATACTTGAGGATAAGGCCTATTTGAATGGTATTAATGCCTCGAATATTTTGTCACCAATAACATTTATCGTGAAGTTATTGGGAAGCATTGGTGCTACAGCTCGAAACCTTGTTGTGGGCAATGAGGGGCCACTAGTTCATACGGGATCTTGTAATGTGTCACTACTGAGCTAAGGAGGATCTAAACGTTGTGGCTTGACATCCTAATGGTTGCGGTATTTTACGAATGATTGAGATATTCGAGACCTTGTTACATGTGGTGCTATTGCAGGGTCTCTGTTGTTTTCTGAGTTCTTGTTGGAGGAGTCCTATTTGCATTAGAAGAAGCAGCATCTTGAACATTGATAGTAATGCTGGTTCGAATTTGGAAAGATCGAGATTTGACACATTGATGACCATGCCCTAATTGTCATTCAAGGACAATGTGAGCCATGAGAATGAGAGTGAGAGTGAGAGTGAGATTGAGATTAAGACTGCAATTCTAAAATCACATGATTATGATTGTGATTGAGATTGAGATTGAGATTGTGAGTGAGAGTGTGATTGGGAGTGCGAGTGTGAGTGGGAATGAGAATGAGAATGAGATTGTGATTGTGATTTTATGATCGCAAGATTGTGATTGAGATTGAGAGTGTGAGTGAGAATGAGATTCTGATAGCTCGGGGGTGGTCGGGAGGTAGAAGCTTCATCAAGAAACTATTTTTCAAAGCTATTGTATCAAGAAGGATGAGGCTTCATCTTGAAGCTATTGATTAAATATTGCAACATTTGGTTCATGAAGATAAGTTACTATCTTGTATTTGATTTTTCAACTGAGCTTAATTCATTGTTGATTATTCCATTTAATGGCTTTTCTAACGTTTATATTGGAGGTATGCTTGAAATCATGTGATTAAGAAATCATGATATGAGGAATCTTACAGCACCCAAAGATTTAACAATGGTCTAGGGAAGGTCTCCTACCATTCCATGCTTCATAAGGTGTCATTTCAACCAGGGACTTGGATGGAAGTCTATTAATTAACTGTGTGTGGAAACAACCTCTGCCCATAAGTAATTTGGAAGTTTCTTTTCATTCAACATTGATCTTACAACGTCTACTATTAGTCTATTTTTTCTATTTGCCACTCCATTCTATTCAGGAGCGTCTCTTCTTCTAACCTCTCTGTTTATGCCTATGTCCTATAAGAATGACTCAAATTCATTTGAGAAATTCATGCATATGTCCTCTCTATTTATGCCCATCAGATCTGAGCCTCTTTATGGTTGTATCTGTTTGGTTCTCAACCGATGCCAAATACTTTTTAAAACAAGTGAACACTTCATCTTTATGCTTCATGAAGTAAAGATCTGTCCATTAACTATAGTCATCTATGAATGAAACATATAACATGTATCCTTTTCTGTTGAATGGTTGCTTGTGTGATTTGCAAAATTGGCATGCTCCATAGTTGTAAATCATGTGTTGCCTAGAAACATTTGGAATGCCAAGCACACTATGATCCCCGCATATTTGCTTTAGTGTTCTTTCACCTATATGACCTAGTCTCTTATGCCATATCTCTAGTTTAGATAGGTTTTGATCTTTGTAATTGAAGAGTGCAATGTTTTTGGTATCTTCAACTTCAAATGTAAAGAGCCTATCAGATTTCTCACCTTTTGCAATCCTCTTGAAGCCTTCAAGGGTTGAGGGTCCTCCACATATTCTCCATGCCTTGTGAATCTAACTTGTAGGCCCTTCTCAACAATCTGTCCAACACTGATTAGGTTTTCTATTATGGTTGGAAAATATAATACCTTACTTAAGCGGTTCATATTACCATAAGATGCTTTAACATTTTCAATCTTCTTAATAGAGGGCCTAGTATCATCACCTCTCTAGACCATGCTCCCTTTATATTCTTCAAGATTAGATAGAAATGCTACATTTCTAGCCACATGATTGGAATAGCTGGAATCAATATAGAATAGATGCTCATCATCTTAAACTTGCATCGATGCCATGTTTATGATCAATAGAGAATCCTCTTGGTCCTTTGTAGAGTTTTTATAATCTCTTCTACCTCTAAAACCTCCTTGATAGTTGTTGATGTAGCCTTGACTTTAGTTGTGATGGTAATTGCCTCCTCCATTTTTGAAACTACCTCTAGATTGTCCATAGCCTCCTCTATGGAAGCCTCTTCCTCTCTGTTTCTTTGTGTCCATGAAACACTCATCTGTGGTATGATTGGTCCAACCATAGATATTGCAAGGTGAAGAGTTTTGTGATCTCCCCTTGCCTTGCTTTCCATATCTACCCCTTCCTCTAGTACCTCTTCCTCTACTTGTGAAGTTCACTTGAGAGGTACTTGCCTCTTCTTCATTCTTTTTACCTTTGCATTTATATTTACTCTTATTTGTATCTGTATAAAGAGCAGAATATTGATTACCTCTAGAGTTGTCTCCATTCCCGTTGAGCTTCGTCTCATGTGTGAAGAGTTTCCCCATCAATGTATTGAGGTCAGGTATCTACATGTCCATATATAGGTCCATTGCTATGGTGAAGGACTCCCACTCATCATCCGCCTTGATGCCATTTATGATCTGCCTTACTATCCGGTCCTCTTCTATTTCCTCTCCAATACTCTCAAGTTGGTGAGCTACATCTCTCATCTTGGTCATAAAGTTAGCCACACTTTGCTTTGGTTGGTTCTTCAAGGTTTTGAAATTCATCCAAAGTTGCTTCTTCCTAGCCCTTGTATTTGATGAGAAGTATGAAGAAAGTACTTCCCAAGTCTCTTGGGAGGTCTTGCAATTCCTAATGTGAGGTAAATAGAAATCAGATATTGAGTTAAGTATATAAGACCTGGCTAGAGCATCCTTTGCACACCATGTATTTACCCTTTCTTGCTCTTCTCTTGTAGTTTGATGTTTGCTTCTTAATATTGGCATTTTCGCATCTCTAGAGATGTATCAATATAAGCTTCTTCCTTGAAGATAAGCTTGCATCCTTAGGGACCATGCTGAATAGTTGCTTCTGTCCAATTTGTCAATGAATGATGGAAATCCATCTCCCATTTTTCTTTATGTTGCTCTAATACCATTGTTGAAGGAGATGGTGAATAGGTTCCAAAGATGAAGTGGAGCAGAAAAATGTTGCTTCACACCAACCAAGAGACATTTTGGAGAGTAGAGTAGAACTTTTGAGCTTCCCAACAATCACAAATAATCACCTAAGTGCTTTGGAGTATGATCCTCTAATCAATGGATCAAAATAGATGAGTAGAAAATTCAACTATGAGCTAAGACTTGTTATTTTGGTCTCTACACATGTTCAAACAAATGAAGAGTGCTCTCAAACTGCTAGAAATTGATTAAAGTCTTTTTTGGCATATCTACTTAACTTAGACATCTACCATTTACAAGTTACTTCACTTGACATGATCAAGTGTACCATGAGAATTGTGTCTAGCAAATCAGTAGACCATCCCAACAAGTTCCGGCTTCAGTAGTATGTAGACCAGTTAGCATAGTTGTCAAGATATCTCGAGATTGAGAATATAAATCAGAATGAAACTTTGTAGCTATAGGAATAGATAGAACAAAAAATATATACCACTTTAAGTCACATCAAATGATCAACTCTACACTAAGCACCAAGTCTGAGAAGATCACTACTCTGAGAAGAACTTAACAGAGAAGTGAACTAGAGATGTGATCAATGTATATGTATTGAATCACATAGAATTACAATGACATTGGCAATGTGTAATTGCAAGATATGAGGGTAGGGATGGAGCTATAGATAAGCTCACTAATCATTCAAAAACCCTTTCAAAAGATCTCCAAATTGGACTCAATCTCATGCAAGATTTTGATCCATTTTAATAACTTAGATTTGGAGCCAACTTTTGAATTCAAATTCAAGCTCTTACCATAACGTGAATCCTAAACTTTAGGACTTAATTTCTCATCAATCAACTACCATGTAGTTTGATATTTGATTCATCCTAATTTCGCATGAGAGTAGTAGAATTAACATATGCACTTTTACAAGGACAAAGGTAAATTGATTTTTAGAAGGGAATAGACATATGTGACTAGATGAAATAAATGCTAATTTCTCAAGTATGTATGATTGGACTCATTTGCACTAACAGTGGAGAGAAACCATCTTCCATTATTGCATTGGGGTGTTAAAATCTTCTCCCATGAATAAAATTACTTTCTATGACTCGTATTTACAAACATGATGATGAAGGTATTTCACCTTGTTGTGTGGAAGAGGAAGAACATGAAAAGTGGTTCGAATTAGCACACTTAAGTGCAATAGGACAACATTACCTAGGACATAGAACTCTGCAAACATTGAAGCAATTAGTCATGTATTGGCCAAAAATGGAAGGAGATGTATATAGGTTTCTTAAGGATTATCCATATTTTATTAGCAAAACTCGAATCCAACATGCTATCTTGTATCAAGTGTCTCTAATTACACATTGCATTCATCAGCTAGCTAGCTTTCTAAGAACAAGAATATTCGACCAAGATATGAACTTAGCATGAAAAAGAAATCTAGAGCAAGAAGCTCAAGAATGTACACTCATGGATGATATTCTATACAAGCATGGAAGAGATGGATATTTGGGATTATTCATACATGAAAGCAATTATTTAGAGATACTAGAAACTGCACACAGTGGTGCTCGAGGCAAGAACTTTTGACTTGATTGTGTGATCAAAGCTATTCTCTTCACCTATTTGGTGGCATAACCTTCATACACATGCACATACCTATGTGAAGTAGTGTGACACATGCCAACGAGCTGAATACCTATTTGTAAAGATGAGATGCCATTGAGACCCATAATAGGAGGACATGCATTCTTCAAATGGGGTATAGAATTTCTAGATTCTATCAACCCCATCTAGCAGCTCCCATGTGGAATACATCATTGTTGTCAGAGACTATGTTACCAAATAGGTAGAAGTCAAAGCCGCTAGGAAAAATCATGCACAAATGACAACAAAGTCCTTATTTAAGAACGTTTTCGCAAGGTATGGATTTTCTATAAACTTGCTAAGTGATTAGGGAACTCATTTTTGAATGAATGGATTGAGTATCACTTACATGATTTCTTGGTGACTCACATGAAATCAATGCCATAGCACCCATAAGCGAACAAACAAACGAAAGTACGAATAAGATCCTATACAATCTATTGATGAAGTGCCTACATAATAAACATTCAGAATGGAAAAAAAAACTACATCACAATGGCTGGGCATACCAAGTCACCTATAAAATGCTACCGAGTGAAACTCCTCTTCTAGATGATATTTGGTCTTAATGTTCTTCCTTTAGATTTCTTGATACCTACATTAAAGGTTGCACAAGGACATCAGTGGGATGGCCATCTTCTATGATAATCGAGTTAAAGCTCTTAGTAGAGACTAGATTAAGAGCAAAAATATATATGTAGTGAAGAGAAGACAAAAGTGTGATTTTGATGCACATATGAAAGAGAAAGTCTTGAAAAAGTTGCTAATTTTGTATTGGTGTATACTTTGAGACAACATGCTCATGAGTTTGAAAACTCTAGTTTTAGACCCATGATTATCTCTATCAATAAGCCATGCAATCTAGTTAGAAACTTTAGAAGCACATGTAATGCCCAATTACCTTGATGGAGGTAGAGTCAAGGTTTATTGAGAATCATTGATTGAAGAGATGCTTAAACGACTCATGTAAAATAAACTCTTAAATAGGAGAGAAAATTAATTTGATAATTACAAGCTCAAGTGGAAGTTCTAGAATGCATTAAACATATGAAACTAAGAAGATAGGGCTTAGGCTAGTATAGGAATACCAATGTTGAAGAGCTTCATTTTGTGGATATCATTTACTAGTCAGATGCCCCTAGGTGCCAATTGGGGATTCACCAAAGGAAGAGGAATGCCTTTCCTGCCATAGTGGAAAAATGACCTTTCATTTCTGATGAGCTATGATAGGGTACTAAAATCAAGATGATTAGCACCCATATTGATGTAGAAGTAGAAACTAGTGACATTTTGTATTCATTTCTTCAAGACATGAGCTTATAAATGAATACAATTGAGGCTTACCTCATAGGATTAGAAGGTGTCAAAATCCCTTGCATTGGTGAAACGGAAGTTCGGACCCTACTACAAGACATTCCCTTGATAGTCAAAGTAGTTCGCCATGGTATAGATCTTATAGAAGATTGAAATATGACCATGTAGTTGAATTGAACCTTTGAAAACATCTTTTTTAGGTTTGAGTTAATAAACAACATATTAAAATAGAGTTAGAAACTCTTGAAGCCCCTAGGCAAGAATCATTGCTAGAGCAGAAGGTTGTTGGGTCTTCTAGTTATCCACGCCTCATAAGGTGGGATTCTCTCCAGTCTTCGAAAGATAAGTCTATAGTTGAAGTCTCTCATATCTTATAGTTATTTATTGAGCATAACTTTGGGGTTTCTCTACTTTTCTAACTCTAAATCTATCATACAACTAGAGAATTTTGGGGTCTCTAGTTTTAGGTCCAAACATGATCCATGTACCCAAAGGTCTATTGTGCAAAATGCCTCACTCCTTGATGGACAAGTCCGGCAAGTGTTAGAACTCTATTCTTTTCCAAAAACAGGTAACACACAGACCACTGAATCATAGAAACATATGACTCAACCACTCTGAAAATGTATCACATGATGATCATCCCCAACTCATGGTTAGAGCAATTTAAGTACCCAATTATTCTAGGTATGAAGCAGATATGGTTGAAAAACATTTAGTGACCAACTGATACCTCAAAATTATAGTCACCACCAAAGCACAATCTGAATCCAAAGCAGCAACCAAAGAAGCAAGGAAGAGAACAACCATAGAAGACTTGATAAATGTTTATATCAAAGTGGTCAATAAAGGTAGAAAGTAAAAAATCTAGCATTTGTGTGGACTAATACCTACTTGAATGCCTAGATTTTCCTTCATACATTATCGTCTTTCAAGAAATCTAAGTTTGTTTCTAGCCATGATACACATAAAAAAAGAAGCTTTGTACTTGAGAAGCCATTTAAAGCAATTCCTATAAGAACTTAGAAATGGGTGCCTAAATACCCCTAGACCTAAGTTAGCTCACAATTTCGTTAAACATTATATCAATCAATGACCTCTTCTTGTAATCCCGTAAGGGAGCCAATCACTTTCTACCAACTATGTAATAAACCCATTGTTGATATACTTCTCTGGTGATTTGTGTGAACACACTAGGACCACGAGGATATTTTTTCCCTCCCTAGTGGTTTTTTTTTCATGGCTTCTATACATATGGGTACAATCCTAGCGAGTCACTTATCCTTGTACATTCACTTGTTAATACACCAATATTGTTTGTTGTGCTCCAAGCTTCTTCTTCTTCCTTGTGTTGTTTGTGTGTACTTCCAAAGACCTCAAACTCCATCAACTGGTATCAGAGCAAGTTTTTGCTTCATCTAGGTCATCATCAAAAACCACTCCGATTGGAGTCTCAAATCATATAAAAATTGGTGAGCATACTCATGGTCGTTACGAGTCTGCAATAGCTTCATTCTATGGTGTCGAAATTTTGATCGGAGCTTGTTTTAGCCTTCGAATGCACAAACACAGTGCCTATATATGTAGTTTCATCCTTTTGTGCCAACATATATACAAATTTCAATTCTTGAGTACAAGTGCCTCAAAGTCTCCTATAGGTTTAATAGAGTGCAAATGGGTGGTCTTCTTCAATATTTTGAGATAGGATCATTTTTCTCCATCGATGTATTTTAGTTAGTGGCCCTGGTTGAAAGAAATGATGTATTCTATATGTTCGTTAACAAGGAAAAATTGGATGGTACTAATCTATTGGAGCAAGTCTATGAAAGCCTAAGTATTGGCTTGAGTCTCACAAGGTCATAGGAGAAGCTTTAAAGTGAAGACAATGTATGGAAATTCAAGAGTTTACTTGTGAACTATCCCTTGTAACTTCTTACGTCTTTACTTGATGTAAAAGTAAGAGGAATCTAAATTGGTTGCGTCCACTTGATGAAGAAAGAAAGAAGAAGCCAGAAATTCGTGATTTAAGGTAGTTGGAGAATAAAATCAATCACTAAAAAGGTTGGAGAGTGATTATAGGAAGATTCAAATTCAAAATTAGGCTCCAACCATCACTCTAAATACATGGCAATTTAGTCGCATTTTGTAAACCTCCATGAGCTGAGATTTATGCCATATCAAAGTGTGGGTTCAAGACACACATATGTATCAGTAACTCCATTGTATTTTACAATCAATATACTTTCATTTTCATGATCATTTGAGTTCATATTTTCATGCTTTTGTGAAGTGTATTGTTCACAGCCATATCTCTATGTTTCTCAATCAGATTGTAGAGATGATTTCTATGAGCTTGGTGCATCATTTTCAGTGATTGAACTTGGTAAAGTTAGCTGTATAAGTCTAATGTAAACTCACAAATTTTCATTGCAATTTTTTTTTCAATCTTGAGTTATGTTCAGTTGAAGTAGAGTATATCGCTTCATATCTCTTTTGATTCATCTTTTTGAGAGTGATCTTCGAAGGTACATAGGGTGTCAAATGCATCCTTTGGCAAGCTAAAAGGGACCACTACATATCCCTAGAGTTTATTTGGCTGGTGTAGTGCAAAGTTTTTGCAGCACCACTTCATCTTCTCCAAGTTTAGATCGAG
The DNA here is from genome assembly GCA_020310875.1 of Ceratopteris richardii. Lineage (NCBI taxonomy): Eukaryota > Viridiplantae > Streptophyta > Polypodiopsida > Polypodiales > Pteridaceae > Ceratopteris > Ceratopteris richardii. The sequence goes on from CM035412.1 coordinate 158,830,376, forward strand.
CTCTTCACAGTGGTATCAGAGCAAGGTTGGACAACATGACACATGGATTTCCTTCATCAATTTACAAATCAGACAGAAGTAACTACTCATCCTTATCATTAAGGATGGAGGCTTATCTTCAATGAAGGATTTTATATGGTTATATAGCTGGAGATAAAGTTATGCCAAGTTTCAGGAACAAAGGTCAACCAACACAAGAAGAGCAAGAAATTTTGAGCACATGGTGCTTGAAGGATGCACTTGCAAGGTCTTATCTCCTCAACTCTATATCTCAATTTTCTTTGGTTCACATTAGAAGTTGTAAGACATCTCAAGAAGTGTGGAATGCACTTCAAGCCTTCTTCTCTTCAAGTACAAAGGCCAATAAGCATTAACTATGGCTAGACTTCACAACTCCCAAGAGAGCTCCCAAACAAAATGTGACTGATTTTGTCACAAAGCTCAACGACATAGCAGATCATTTGGGAAGCATTGGAGAGGTAATAGATGAAGAAGAAATTGTAAGAGAGGTCATCAATGGCTTGATGGGAGATGAAAAGTGGGAAGCATTCACCACAGCTATGGATCTATACATGGATATGCATGTACCAGATATCAACACACTCATAGGAAAACTGTTGGTATATGGAATACTGAAGCACATGTAGAAGGTGATGGGCCGATAATCCAATATGATGGAAGTGAGAACTTTAATCTCTTTTTCAATTCTCTATAGTCCCCTTTGGCGTCTTTGTACTAAACCACAACTTCAATACATCACTTAAGCATATTATAGCTTCAACCTCATTCCACAAGTTTCATACATAAAGAAGCTCAACAGTCCTTCAAAAGAACAATTATGCTTATAAACAGTTCATCATTCAAATCATTGATCAATCATATAAGACTTCTTCTAAAATTTTATTTGTACAATTGCATATATTCAAGATGTATCCAATATTCCTTACAACTCATTCCAGAACAACAATAACATGCAAGAGTTCATGTACACCATAAGATCATCTTTTGTTTACTCTGCATAGAAACCAAAATACCTGCATATAAGGAAGGCAATATGGACCGTTGATCATAGAGTAGTACTATGTGTTACTCAAAACACTTCTCAGCCCGAATATATATTTATATATGTCTAAGAGACATACACATACAAATGTCATGTGTTCAAATCTTCATTAGCAAATTATATGTGTTTCAGCATATGTCTGCACACACATCTCATTCATGTCCCATTTGTACATTCTCTACATGTGAACTTGTATCTGTACATATATGAATCACTCTCTACAACTGTTCTCCCAGCCTCTATATCCCTGCATATAAATTTATCACATCAATCAATATTTCTAGGACTGTTCTCTCAGCTTTTATATCCCTGCATATCACATCAATCAATATATGTTTACCCATCAACATATTCTGCATATAAACTTGCATCTGCACATAACAATGTCAGTGTATATGAATTAATCACATACAATATATGTATTTACCACCAGGCACATCCTTGCATATAAGAACCTCGTATCTTATATTACCTCTGATGTAATCGGATTTCCTGCATATAATGCATTTGGTGGCCATTTCATTTCTTTTCACCATAAATGAAGACACAATCTCCAATGTACAAACTGAGGCATAGTTTAATTGCAACTTGCATAAATATACTTGTCTTTATCTAAGAGAGCATATTTCGTGCAACCATTCAACGTGGCCTATTATTTTACTTCACTTTTAATGCTAGTCAATGTGCATGTGGATTATAGTGAGAACATTTATTCATCAATCACATTAACCTTTATGAAGCTTATTCACATATAAACTCCTATGAAAAGAGTCATTCAATATGAACCATTCCTGTAAGCTCTGGCAAGTCATTCAACATATAACATGCTTACTGTAATAAGATATTACTTCTCTGCAAACAAAAGTACCTCAAAGATGATCTAAGAAAATAACCTTGATGACATACCTTGTGTCTGCAATATTTCCTATCACTTCTTCAAAGCATATATGTCCACGAAACAACTTCTGCTTTCTTGTCAGCATCAACAATGTATTATAACATTCTTATCATCTTGAGAGAGAGAGAGAGAATATATAAACTAACATAAAGAACTTGTATTCTCCTTATAGTACTATAGAAATGTAATCGACTGTTATTATATTGAAAAAATCACGATCTCACAGATCCAAAGAAAGCAATGGTACTGTTGGAGTCATGACTCATATAACAGTAAGTGTCGTCTATAAGAGAATCCACACGCCTTGTTTTCTTCTAAGCCCTCATATAGGACACATGCATTTTTGGTGTCTCTCAAATACATGCATGATTCAAGGAGTGAATCGTGGCAGCCCTTCTATATATGCATGATTTAAGGAAACTTGAAATCTGCGTGACTCAAGGAATAAAAGACTATCGCTTAATTCAAGGCTTTGAAAAATAGGAAGGAAATAGTTCTAAAGGTATGTTCATATGCAAAGAAATAAGTGACTAAAGGCTAGATCATAAAAGAGGTTTCCTATGGATGAGATATTAAGGAAAAATGAGACTTAAGTCAAGGGGTCACTCATGAATAGCTTCCATTGAAGCTTGCTGCATTTTCAACACTCCCCCTCAAGATTCAATGGAAGATCCAAGGGATGTTCCATACAAAATTTTCTTTGAGCAAGGCAATGAATGCTCGTTATCCTCGATGTAGTGTCCATATCTTCATGATTTGTCGTTGACGTTCCATGCTTCCTCTCATAAAGAAATGACTTGAATTATATAATAATCCAAGACACCACTTCATGACTTGCTTGAAGATATCTTGGTAGATGATCTTCCACATGATTAGGGTGATGAACAACCATATTGTCCATCCATTTGATTTGAAAATCAGAAAGGGAACCAAGCTTTTCCTTTTTACCTTCACTCCAAGGTTGATGATGTTTCCTTTGTTCTCCATGAATGCTTTTACATTTCTTTGATTCTTCGAGTCTTCATAAATCTTCTCTTCCATTGCTTTCTCTCTCTCATTCTCTTCTCTTGATCTCTTCTTTTGATTTGTGTTGGCTTCCCTCTCTTTTCCATTCTTCTTTTCTTCATGTTGATTCCTGCTTGCTTCTTCCATTTGCTCTCCTTTGTAGGTGGTTGCCTTGATCTTGTCTTCTTTTTCTTCTTCTTCCAAAATCTTCTTACCTTGGTTTCCTTCATCTTCATGTGCAGGGATGGTTGTGTCTTCTTCATAACTTCTTCTATTTGTCAATGATCCTTGGGCTGGTTGTACTTCTTCTTTGTCATCTTTGACATTTTCAACCTTTTCTTCTACTCCATCTATTGGTTGATCTTCATAAGGTGCACTCTCTTGACTTATTGACATGTCTCCCCCTTCATCTCTAGTATCTGCAAGTTCTTCATATGGCTGGTCCTCCAACCATGATAGAAAATCATGAATGATTTTCTCTTCTTCTTCAATGGTAGGGCTTTGTCTTGCCATCTCTTCTGTCTTCATAACCTGAAATAGAACACAACAAATATTCCAAGATTTTATACCTTTGAGACTATCTTGGAATGATAGTTTTGACTCCTTTCTTCAATTTTTTTTTTTGTGAGCTTCGACACTAGCTCAAAACTCCTTTGTCTTCTTGACTCCTTGATATGGCTTGAGTGCGCTTCAAAAGCTCTAACTCCTTCGACGAGTCCTCTTGACTCCTTTATGTAGCCTGAGTGAGCTTCAATAGCTCTAACTCCTTTGATGAGTCCTCTTGACTCTTTTATGTAGCTTGAGTGAGCTTCAATAGCTCTAACTCCTTTGATGAGTCATCTTGACTCCTTTGCCTTGTCGTGGCTTTGCTTGACCACCTCGTTTGAAAAACGTCTTCTTGACTTCTTCCTTGTCTTCAATTGGTTCTCAACACTTCTTGTTGAGATCACTTCAAGATAAACATAAGCCAAAAATGCTCAAGCCTTTAGCGACCATTGCTCAAGCTTCCCAATAGCGACCAATGCTCAAGCCTTAGGCGAGCTACTTGTGACATTCTCAAATCACTGGCATAAATGACTTAGGACGAGAAGTGCTTCACACTGAGCTAATAAAAAAATGTATACCTTGAGTTTTCTTCCTCTTGAATCCAAGCAAGTTTGTAACAAGGACTCACACTCCTTGCCTCGAGCTCTGCCACAACTCGTTTGCTTTCCAAAGCTTGAATCCAAACCTTTGCTAGCTTTCTTCTTTTGGCTTGTCTTCAACTCAACTGATGAGGAGACTTCACTTTGATAGGAGTTCCTTCTCGAATCCTATCCACCTTTATGATGGCAGCCCTTTACCTTTCGGAGTCTTCTTCTCGTCTTGAGATTCTGTCTTTTCCCAAAGCTTCTTTGTGTTTACTCGTTTGCTTTTACTTTTGAACTTGCTTTCTCCAAGAACCTGTATTCCTCAAACACTCTTAAAGAGTTAGTATCTCTTCCAACAAAATAATCAAGTATGAAATCCTTGGGGGGACCTTGAGCTACAATAGCTCCTATAGTCTTCTTTCAATCCTATGGCTTCAACAAGCCTCTAGCAATCAAAGTGCATCCAAAATCAATGAGGGGACTTCAACAATTTTGCAATCATACAAGAGCACTACGGCTCTAATACCATTGTAGGTATATGCAATACCAAAAACACATGCAGAAGGTGATGGGCTGATTACCCAACGAGATCAAAATGAGAACTTTAATCACTTTTCCAATTCTCTATAGTCCCCTTTGGCATCTTTGTACTAAACCACAACTTCAATACATCACTTAAGCATATTATAGCTTCAACCTCATCCCACAAGTTTCATACATAAAGAAGCTCAACAGTCCTTCAAAAGAAACATTATGCATATAAAAAGTTCATTATTCAAATCATTCATCAATCATATAAGACTTCTTCTAAAATTTTATTTGTACAATTGCATATATTCAAGATGTATCCAATATTCCTTACAATTCATTCCAAAACAACAATAACATGCAAGAGTTCTTGTACACCATAAGATCATCTTTTGTTTACTCTGCATAGAAACCAAAATACGTGCATATAAGGAAGGCAATATGGACCGTTGATCATAGAGTAGTACTATGTGTTACTCAAAACACTTCTCAGCCCGAATATATATTTATATATGTCTAAGAGACATACACATACAAATGTCACCTGTTCAAATCTTCATTAGCAAATCATATGTGTTTCAGCATATGTCTGCACACACATATCATTCATGTCCCATTTGTACATTCTCTACATGTGAACTTGTATCTGTACATATATGAATCACTCTCTACAACTGTTCTCCCAACCTCTATATCCCTGCATATAAATTTATCACATCAATCAATATTTCTACGACTCTTCTCTTAGCTTTTATATCCCTGCATATCACATCAATCAGTATATGTTTACCCATCAACATATTCTGCATATAAACTTGCATGTGCACATTACAATGTCAGTGTATATGAATTAATCACATACAATAGATGTACTTACCAGCAGACACATCCTTGCATATAAGAACCTCGTATCTTATATTACCTCTGATGCAATCCGATTTCCTGCATATAATGCATTTGGTGGTCATTTCATTTCTTTTCACCATAAATGAAGACACAATCTCCAATGTACAAACTGAGGCATAGTTTAATTGCAAGTTGCATAAATATACATGTCTTTATCTAAGAGAGCATATTTCGTGCAACCATTCAACGTGGCCTATTATTTTACTTCACTTTTAATGCTAGTCAATGTGCATGTGGATAATACTGAGAACGTTTATTCATCAATCACATTAACCTTTATGAAGCTTATTCACATATAAACTCTTATGAAAAGAGTCATTCAATATGAACCATTCCGATAAGCTCTGGCAAGTCATTCAACATATAACATGCTTACTGTAATAAGATATTACTTCTCTGCAAACAGAAGTACCTCAAAGATGATCTAAGAAAATAACCTTGATGACATACCTTGTGTCTACAATATTTCCTATCACTTCTTCAAAGCATATATGTCCACGAAACAACTTCTGCTTTCTTGTCAGCATCAACAATGTATCATAACATTCTTATCATCTTGAGAGAGAGAGAGAATATATAAACTAACATAAACAACTTGTATTCTCCTTACAGTACTACAGAAATTGTAATCGACTGTTATTATATTGAAAAAATCACGATCTCACAGATCCAAAGAAAGCAATGGTACTATTGGAGTCACGACTCATATAATAGTAAGTGTCATCTATAAGAGAAGCCACACGCCTTGTTTTATTCTAAGCCCTTATATAGGACACATGCATTTTCGGTGTCTCTCAAATACATGCATGATTCAAGGAGTGAATCGTGGCAGCCCTTCTATATATGCATGATTTAAGGAAACTTGAAATCTACGTGACTCAAGGAATAAAAGACTATCGCTTAATTCAAGGCTTTGAAAAATAGGAAGGAAATAGTTCTAAAGGTATGTTCATATGCAAAGAAATAAGTGAGTAAAGGCTAGATCATAAAAGAGGGTTCCTATGGATGAGATATTAAGGAAAAATGAGACTTAAGTCAAGGGGTCACTCATGAATAGCTTCCATTGAAGCTTGCTGCATTTTCAACAAAAACTACTTACTCAAGAGGCCAAGCTTATAAATAATGGAGAAAGCTCCAAAGGTAATCAATTTTCAGCTTTGTATACTGATAAAAGCAAGTCAAAAGAAAACAAAGGAAGAGGAATGAAAGTGGATGATGAAGTAGGTACACATCAAGCTAACTATATAGGTGGAGGAAGACATGGTAGAGGTAGAGGTAGAGGAGAAAGACAAGGCAGGCGGAGATCCCAAGGCTCTAATTCATGCTCTATTTGTGGATTCACTAATCACACAACTGAAAATTGTTTTAGGAACTCCAAGAATCTAAGACGCAAAGGCTACAACTGAGGAAGTTATGGCTACTCAAGAGGAAGGTTCAACAATTAGCATGGCAACCACAACAGCTACAACCATTCAAATTATCAAAGAAGCAATAGGGGAAGAAGAGACTTCAATAACTACACAGAAGAGTCAAATCAAGAGGACTCATTGCTAATCATGAATATGGCCATGCCACAAGGTAAATCTGATGAGCATGTTTTCTACATAGATTTAGGTTGTTCCAATCATGTGGCAGGAAGTGTGGTCCTCGTATCAGATTTAGAAGATCCAAGGAACAAGCATGACGTACAAAAAAGAGATGATACAAGACACCTTGTGGAGAAAATAGGAAATGTCAAAGCACCTAATGGAAACATCAACCTACTCAGTAAGGTACTCTATGTCCCTACCATTACAAAGAATTTGATAAGTGTTGGACAGATAGTAGAGAAAGGGTTGCAAGTCAGGTTCACAAAAGCAGGAGCATTTGTTGAAGATCCAAGTCAAGGATTCAGGAGAATTGCAAAATGTTGAAAGACAGGTAGACTGTTCGCATTTGAATTACAAGACACTAGAAACATTGCTCTCTTTAATTATGGTACTCAGACACTTATAGAATTGGAACTATGGCACAAAAGGTAAGCACATATTGTTGAAAGATCATTAAAGCAAATTTGCATGCACCAAAGTGTACTTGGACTCCCTAACTTGTCAAAACAACACATGATTTATAAGTGTATTACATGTCAATTTGGAAACTCTCACAGGTTACCATCAGGGAAAATAATAAGGGCAAATATTAGCCCAATGGCAAATTTAACCTAAAAAAAAGGAAAAACAACTATTTTTCTATGCTTTTTGAAGTAAAAAATTAGCCCCAAATTGTATTTTGTGTAGAAAAACGATTGCATATATTCGCCCTAAATCCTCCGATACTTCGTTTTCGATTAGTTTATGTGTACAAGTGTATGTATGTACATGTGTGCATGTGCATGTGTGTTGCTGTTGGAATGTATGTGTGTGTGAAATATATGTTTATGTGTACAAGTGTATGTACATGTGTGCATGTGCATGTGTGCTCTCTGATATAGCTTGTGGTTTAGTATAGCTACTCGTATTTGCTTCAAGTTGTATAGTGTACTTCATCATTTCTTCAGGTTATACAATGTACTTCATCATTTCCTCCTGGATGTATACAGTCTATCAAGGGGAGCACTAATGATAGTTGTCATAGTTGAATCCTTGATCAATAATCTCATGCCATAGTTGAATCTTAGACCAAGAATCTCAGGCTCTAGTCTATGTACATATTAAGATTTTTTTTGTGTCTACTATGTACAGGACATAATAAAGATCCTTGAAAGTATAGCTCGTGATGATGTACAAAGCAGCAATTCAAAGTTTCAACTTTTTGGATGCTTGGATCTTGTTCATGTGTGTTTGCATGTTTATTTGATTCTGGGCCTAAGAATTTGGTATCAGTGCACGTTCAAAGGAGTTTATCATGCTCGAGTAAATTGCAATATAATAGAGCAAGTATAAAGTCTATTTTGCAACAGGTTTTATAAGGTATAAATTTTCAAATCTTTGTTCAACCTTATATTTGGCAACCATCTGTGTCTAGCTATTGCACTCTATCCAACTTTACCAACCAGTCCTTTGTGTGTAGGTAATTTGTGTCAAGTTGCTTCAGTAAATCCATCTAGGAGCTTGCATCCAGCACATACGCTCCTTGTGCATTCAATGTTCTGTTACTTTATTACTCCCTGTTCAAATCTTCATGGCAGTCTAGATTATGTACATTGGGCATTTTGGTGGTTCCAATTGCACGGATGTTACCAAATGTGGTAGTACTACTAGTATATCTATATATTTGTACTAGTAGATAAATACAATATTTGTATACATGTATATATATATATATATATATATATATATATATATATATATATATATATATATATATATATATATATATATATATATATATATATATATATATATATATATATATATATATATATATATATAACACAATACTTACGCAATATAACACAGGAGGAGTAGGAGAGAAGATAACAGATATAGGAGAATCTCAAGAATTTTCTACTAACAGCAATTACAAAGATGATGGCGTTGTCCACCCATGCGCTCTCAAGGTAGAGCTTAAATGGCGATCTAGACAACTCTAGATAGGGAGATACAAGGTAGAGGTATGCTGGCTCAACTTGATGTCTCAGGTAGTGCAGAAGTCATGTATATATAGGATCATGGGTGGCCTTCCGTGGACGGCAATACATGGGCGGTAGAGCATGGGCTGTAGAGCGTGGGCGGCCACCGCCCATGTAATTGCCATACACGGCTTAGACCGGTTGAACCAACCTAACAAATATAAATGATTTCTGACACGGATAGGGAATATTCTATGGAATATTCGCTTTACCATCGCGCCGGGGGCGCTGCCCCGGGACCCCCACCAGGGGGCTCACTGGCCCCCTGGGACCCCCCAGAGAAGGGGCCCGCTGGCCCCCTTGGACCCCCTAGTTGGGGTTGCTCCCCGCTACCCCGGACCCCCCAATTGGGGACCTTGGTAACTCCCTTTCCTTACAATACCTTACATGATCCAATATGACCTTCATCCAACATGCAAGTTGGGATTCCCATCAATTGGGTAATGCACGCTTGGCTTCTCCTCATAACGGGGGCCTTACAAAATGTGCATACAATCATGAGGGGTAGACATTGATCATATACTAACACCCCCCCAATGTTTACTGATGAAAAATCAAGTAGGTTGCGGTCCTATGCCCATCTGTTGAAGATGTCTGTTGAGTTGCTCTCTTCCAAGTGCTTTAGTGAATATGTCAGCACAATTGGCCTCTGTTGGGCAATATTCTAGCTCCACAATTTCATCTTCAATTAGCTCATGAATGTAATGGTAATGTACTTCTATGTGCTTGGTGCGAGCATGAAATACTCGGTTCTTTTGCAATAGCCATACAACTTTGATTATCACACTTGAGTGCAGTCGCCATATTTGATGGAAAGCCTAGATCTGCAAGAATTCTCCTTAACCAGACTGCCTCACAAGAAGCAAAACAAGCTGCTTTGTACTCTGCTTCAGTGGAGGAGAGTGCGAGAGTTGGTTGTTTTCTACTTACCCAAGAAAATATTCCTGAACCAAGTGAGAAACAATATGCAGAAACTGATTTTCTAGAATCACAATCTCCAGCCCAATCTGAATCACAATATCCCTGGAGTGTATCACCTGTGGTATAAAAAATACCAAAATCCAAGGTTCCTACAATGTACCTTAGAATTTGCCTTCCAGCATTCTAGTGACTCTCTTTAGGTTTGTTGGAAAACCTGCTTAATACTCCAACAGCATAGCAAATGTTTGGTCTAGTGTTGCACAGAAAAATAAGACTTCCAACGAGCTTCCTATACTTCTTAGCATCTTTATCAAGCATATTATCATCCATAGATAGCTTATGATTTACCTCCATAGGTGTGCTAGTTGGCTTGCAGTCCATCATTCCAAATGCCTTGAGAATCTCTTTGGCATATTTTTGTTGTGAGATGAAAATTCCATCCTTCCTTTGCCATACTTCAATTCCCAGACAAAAATGGAGTAGACCTAAGTCTGTCATTTCAAACTCAGTTCCCAAGCTGATCCGAGTTTGATTGATAAGTTCCTAATCATCTCCTGTAATGATCAAATCATCTACATATACAATGACAACAACCAGCTTGCTATCCCTTTTCGTTACATACAAGTTAGCATCAGAAGTACTTCTTTTGAAACCCATATTTTTGAAAAAATGATCTATTCGTTGGTACCAAGCCCGTGGAGCTTGCTTAAGTCCATACAAAGCTTTCTTCAACCTGTAAACTTTATTTTCTGAATTGGGCACCTCAAAACCTGGTCGTTGAGATACATATACCTCGTCCTTGAGGTGACCATTCAAAAATGCAGATTTAACATCCATCTGGAAAATAGGCTAGGCCTTTTGTGCAGCGACTGCAAGTACCGTCTGAATAGTTGTCATGCGTGCTGTTGGTGCAAAAGTTTCTTGAACATCAAATCCTTCGATCTGTGAAAAACCCTGTGCAACTAATCTTGCCTTATACTTTTCTAATGTTCCATCTGCTTTATACTTAGCTTTCCAAATCCATTTAGTACCTATTACCTTCTTCTTTGGCGGCAAGTCGACTAGATCCCATGTATCATTTCTTAGTATACTATCATACTCTAACTGCATTGCCACTCTCCAACCTGGATCATCAAGGGCTTCTTCAATGGTGGTAGGTTGCTTTATTGAGCCCATGATATCTACCATTAGAGCCATGTTAATAATGTGTTGTGAGGCTCTTCTTTGCTCCTCTATTCTCTTTGATCTTCGTAATCCATCCGATGATGATTCTGGTACATCTACATGTGGATTGTGATTATCAAAGAGCTGTTGTGCCCACTTCAGTAGTGGCTTACGTTGTGCAGCTACAACTGGTTGGCTTTTTATTGAGGAAATTTCTCCATCAGATGTTTCATCCTCCTCAACTTTAACCTGTCTTTCGATAGGCACAAGGTGAGATATTTCTCCGTTTGATGATATAGTAGATTTACCTTTATCTTCTACTAAGTGTGGTCGTTCATCAAACACCACATCTCGACCGACAAAAATCCTCCTTGCCTCAGGATCCCATAACCTATATGCTTTAGACTCTTCACTATATCCTAGGAAGACACACTTTTTGCTTTTTGAATCCAACTTTGATCTTGTTGAATCAGGAATATGTGCATAATAGAAACAACCAAAAATTCTGAAATGCAAAACTGAAGGCATTTTACAACAATATGCTTCTTGAGGAGTCATCCCCTTCAGTGGTTTTGTGTAGCTTCGATTGAGAATGTAGACTACTGTATTGACTCCTTCTGCCCAGAATGAATCAGGCATGTCTTGAGCCTTTAACATACAACGAGCCATTTCAACTACTGTCCAGTTCGTGTGCTCAACAACGCCATTTTGTTGAGGTGTATGAGTTGTGGTAAGTTGCCTTTTCACACCATGCTCCTTACAGTAATTATTGAATTCTGTTGACAAGAATTCACCTCCTCTATCTGTTCTGAATTTCTTCAGTTTCCTTCCTGATTCATTTTCTACATACTTATGCCACGCTTTAAATTTTTCAAAAGCATCAGCCTTCTCTCGAATGAAATAAACCCACATCTTTCTACTATAATCGTCGACTAACAACAAGAAGTAGAAAGATCCTCCTAAAGCAGGTGTAGACATTTTACCGTAGAGATCAACATGTATCAACTCTAGAGGAGCTTGAGATCGATTGTTGGTCTCTCTTGGAAACGCCTGTTGTTGTTGCTTGCCCATCATACAAGCTTCACAAGGTTCTTGCAACTCTAAAAATGCAGGCAAATGAGCAACCATCCCTGTTCTTTGCATCTCCTTCAAAACTGCAAATCCGAGATGCCCAAATCATTGGTGCCATAACCTGCTTACATCTTTGTCTTCTATAGCAGTTAAAGCACTTAACTCATACAAGTTATCCCATCGTATGCCTTTACCTACAACATTACCTGATGAATCCATGATTTCCGCACCACTCTTATTGAAGTAAACTTCGAGTCCACGATCTGTTATTGCAGAAGCTGACAACAAAATTCTTTTGAGTGTAGGTACATAGAGAACATTGGATAACTTTTTCTCAACACCTAGAGAAGTGATAAAAGAGATGGTTCCAGTTCCTTTGGCTGGACACTTGGAGTCATTTCCCACCACTAGATTGATGGATTCCCGTAGAGGCACTAGGGAACTATACCAATCCTTTATATGGCGAGAAGCTCCACTATCTAAAATCCATGGTTCATCAACACGAGCTTGAGCAGATGAACATACCTCTTCAATAGCTACCCAAAGTTCCAGCTCTGTGTTGTTTGCAGACTCTTTGTTCTTCCATGATGATTTTACAGTCCCATTCCGTTCATCAACTTGCTTCTTTCTGCAATCCTTGATGGCATGGCCTTTCTTTTCACAATAGAAGCAACTTCCTGTGAACTTTTTCTTCTTTGGCTTCTTCTTTGATCCCTCAGAAGAGCCTGTACCTTTTGCATTTGCTGAGAATGCAACATCAGTTGTACTTTGTCGATTATTAAGCCGCATCTCTTCTTCTAAAAGCATCGCACAAAACTCTTCAAATGTAAGAGGAGTAGGCCTTACCTGAGTGTTAAGGGCTGTTACTAATCCATCATACTTTGCTGGAAGAACATGTACAGATCTTCGAGCCAGCTCTTCTGGTGTTATAACAACACCAACTACAACCAATTGATCTTGAAGATGCTTTATCTCTTTGATAAAATCTTCAGCCTTTTCAGAATTAGAATGCTTTTCATTTGCCAACTGATTTTCTAAATTATGTATCCTAGTGTGGTTCTTGGTCTCATAGTGTCGAGCCAATATGCCCCAAGCCTCATGTGCTTTAGTAGTATGTTGAAGTAAAGTAAGCACAGAATCACTTACACTAGTGACAATCGCACATAATGCATCAGCATTCCGCCTCTTCCAAGCTCGTAGAAGATCTAGATCTGGCTGAATCATCAACCTTGAATTTGCTGGATCTTCAACTGTTATAGGCTTTGGATCCAATCCCATCGGTCCCATGACAGTGTCAAGTAACTCATAGGAGTCCAAAATTGCAGAAATTTTGAACTTCCAGAGTGTATAGTTGGTTCCATCTAGCTTCTCTTCAGTGAATGCAGGTGGAGGAATTCAAATAGGTGCACCATTAACATTAGCTGAAGCACCAAGACTAGTGTTTGACGATGAAGCCATCATGTAATCACTCGAATAATCTACTGATATTCTAGTCTACTAGTAGGCAAAAATATTGATACTTCTCAAGCTATTCGAACCTTACAGCTCTGATACCATTTAAGACAATAGTTATGCAATATAACACAGGAGCAGTAGCAGAGAAGATAACAGATATAGGAGAATCTCAACAATTTTCTACTAACAGCAAGTATAACGATGATGGCGTTGTCCACCCATGCGCTCTCAAGGTAGAGCTTAAATGGTGATCTAGACAACTCTAGATAGGGAGATACAAGGTAGAGGTATGCTGGCTCAACTTGATGTCTCAGGTAGTGCAGAAGTCATGTATATATAGGAACATGGGTGGCCTTCCGTGGATGGCAATACATGGGCGGTAGAGCATGGGTGGTAGAGCGTGGGCGGCCACCGCCCGCGTAATTGCCATACACGGCTTAGACCGGTTGCACCGACCTAACAAATATAAATGATTTCTGACACCGACACAGAATATTCTATGGAATATTCCCTTTACCGTCCCAGACCCCCCAACTGGGGAGCCTGGTAACTCCCTTTCTTTACAATACCTTACATGATCCAATATGACCTTCATCCAACATGAAAGTTGGGATTCCCATCAATTGGGTAATGCACGCTTGGCTTCTCCTCATAACGGGGGCCTTACAAAATGTGCATACAATCATGAGGGGTAGACATTGATCATATACTAACTATATATATATATATATATATATATATATATATATATATATATATATATATATATATATCTATATATATATATATATATATATATATATATATATATATATATATATATATATATATATATATATATATATATATATATATATATATATATATTGCCATACACACACAAATGTGGTAGTGCTAGAGATTGCTATGGTCTTTGATCGTAACTGCCTACTTATGTGGTGAATTTGGTTGTTTGTTACATGTTCTTCTATTATAAAGATTTCATGAAGAAATTGGAATGATTTTATGTGTGTTTGACTGGATTAGGGTGTACTACATGAGGTTTTTTCCGAGTCATTCCTGGTGGACCAAGTTGGATGGATGGCTATACAGCTATCTGCTTTTAGCATTTATAAGAGAGTTTTGTTTTCTGCCTCTAACACTAATATAACTTATGTCACTATACAGAAGAGCTTGACATTGTGCATGCTAATATTCACCAGTGCTCACCTATTTTTCTTGGAAGTTATGATGATGTTGAGTAGATAAAGCCTTTGTATCAAGCAATAGACAAGCTATATTGTAAAATGCATTCCTCAAATATATAAAATATCTGATGTGAAGGGTTCTCTTCAAGGAGAATGTTCAATATATTTTGTCCAAGTAAAATGATTTTTTTTTTGTTCTCTCCTAGGACATGCTCCTTTCCAAGGCTTCTTTGTAGAACTTGATTAGCATTCTTGTAGTCTTTCTTCATTTATTTCTTAGCTAGCTGTGATCAGATTCTTGTGGCCCGTGGGCATAATATCTACTAAAGATTGGTTATCAATAATATATAAGTTATCAATAAAAGTTTTTATTTCAAATATAAGTTATCAATAAAATTCGCCAATTCTTTAATATTTCAAATGGAAATTATTTTCAATATTCGCCAAAATATTTATACTTCCAATATGAGATACTTAGACAAATTCACCCATATTTATATACTTTTGAGTGAGGGGGGTGGTCTTATTTTTTACCCTGGTTACCATTCATGAAGAAATGATATATGCATGGAGATCTCTTGGAGTTGGCTCATAAAGATGTATGGGAACCTAGCAAGGATGCTTCAATATCTGGATCAAGGTTTTATGTCTCCTTCATTGATGATTGCAATAGATGGACTATATTATACTTTATGAAACACAAAGATGAAGTTTTTTCATGCTTCAAAAGATATTTGGCTCTTGTGGAGAATCAAATAGGTAAACCATTAAAAAGGCTAAGGTCAGATGGAGGGGGAGAGCTCCCATGAATGTGACTCCGTTCTTCAAGAGAGGGGAATCAAAAGAGAGATCACTACAAGGTACACTCTTGAGCAAAATGGAGTGGCAGAAAGAAGGAATAAGACAATTGTTGAAGTTGCAAGGTCTATGCTAAATGAGAAGCAGTTATGTAATTACTTATGGGCTGAGGCTATAACCACAACCAGTTATTCGATTAACAGGTTACCTTCAAAATCACTTGATGGCATGACACCATATGAGGTTTGGAATGGAAGAAGATCAGGCTTGGATCATTGTAAGATTTTTGGATGTGTTGCTTATGCTCATGTTCCTTCATAGGTTAGAGGCAAGATGGATCCAAAAGGATAAAGGTGTGTATTCATTGGATATGACAACAATCAAAAGGGATACACATTATACAACCCAACAACCAAAGGATTCTTGGTGAGTAGAGATGTAGTATTTGATGAGAATAGTTTTTGGTATGAAGATTGATATAGAAAGGTCAACGTACCTTATGATCTTAAAGAAGATTTTCAAAACTTGTTAAGGATAATTCTTCTAAAGTTGAAGAGCAAGATACCTCAAAAGATGATGAAGCAAATCAGTATGAAAAACTCAAAATGTGGAAGTCTAAAGGTAAAGCAAAAGTGCACGAACTTGGACAAGAGGCAGAATCATCACATCATGGCCTAAAAAGGTCCATGTGGGAGAAAAGAAAACCAGAAAGGTATGGGTTTGATACTTCTCTAGTCACTAAACATTCAATCTATCTAGCACAGGACATAAATCAAAAGGAACCCTCAACATTTGAGGAAGCAAAGAAGAAATCAGAATGAAGGCATGCAATGGAAGAAGAGATTGAAGCTTTTGAGGATAATAATGCTTGGGAGCTAGTTCTCAAGTCTCCATCAATGAAAGTGATGGGCTAAAGATGGATCTACAAATTGAAGAAGAACTCAGATGGATCCATTAATAGCTATAAGGCAAGGCTTGTGGCAAAAGGCTTTGCACAAACTCAAGGAATTGATTATGAGGAGACCTTCTCTTCTGTGGCAAAGAGGCCTACTATTAGGGTTTTTCTTAGTATTGGCTCTTCTAAGAATTGGAAGATACTTCAATTTGATGAAAAAAATGCATTTCTTAATGGATGGATAACAGAAGAGGTATATATGGCACACCCACATCGTTTTGAGAATCACATATAGCCTCATTATGTGTGTAAACTTAATAATTCTTTATATGGACTCAAACAAGCCCCAAGGGTTTGGAATCACAGGCTTGTCTCATTCTTGCAAGACAAAGGATTTCAACCTAGCAAGGTAGATCCATCACTATTCGTAAAAAGGAGTAATTTTGAAGTCATCTATTTGTGTGTGTATGTAGATGATATTATACTTATAGGAAATGATACAGATGGCATGAAGAGAATCAAAGAACAGATGAGAGAAGAATTCAAGATAAGTAATTTGGGTTCACTTACCTACTTCCTAGGATTGGAAGTTATCTATGAAGATCATGGTTTTTTTCTCACTCAAAGAAAGTACATTAAAGACATTTTGGCAAAATTCAAGATGCAAGATTACAAGATTACAGGTACTCCAATGGAGGTTAATCATAAACTGAGCTCACATGAAGGTGAACTCTTAGAAGATGTGAGAGGTTATCAAAGCCTTGTGGGTAGTTTGAACTATGCCACATTGACAAGGGTTGATATATGTTATAGTGTGAGTGTGCTAAGTCAATTTATGCACACACCCAAGAAACCTCACATGGAGGCTGCCAAGAGGATACTCAAATATCTCAAAGGGACCATGAATGAGGGGTTGTACTACCCTTATGTATCTGATTTAAGTTTGAAATTTTACTCTGATGTAGGTTGGGCTGTCTCCAAGGCAAGCAAGAGGAGCACCTAAGTTTATCTTACCTTTGTAGGTTCAAAACTTGTCTCATGGTCATCCAAGAAGTAACCCACAACTGCTTTCTCTTCTACTGAAGCTGAATACAGAGGTCTTGCCATAGCTACTCAAGAAGCAAGGTGGATAAAGACACTATTCACAGATCTTGGATTGGAGATTGGAACTCCAAATATTTTTGGTGACAACATGAGCTCCATTCACTTAGCTACCAATCCAATATTTCATGCAAGGACTAAACATATTGAAGTACATTATCACTATGTAAGAGAGAAGATTGTGAGCAAGGAAATTGAGTTAACTTATGTGTCCACTCATCAACAATGTGAATAATATTCTAACCACAGCATTGGATGGTACAAAGCTTTGCAAATTCAAAGCTATGATTGGGTTGTAGGTTATTCTTGAAGATTGAAGACCTCAAGCATACTTGGCTTGAGGGGGAGCTTTTGGAGCCAGTCTATGACAAGGCTAAGTATTGGCTTGAGTCTCACAAGGTCATAGGAGAAGCTTTAAAGTGAAGAGAGTGTATGGAAATTGAAGATTTCACTTGTGAACTATCCCTTGTAAATTTTTTATTCTTTACTTGATGTAAATGTAAAAGGAATACAAAGTGGCTGAGTCCACTTGATGAGAAAGGAGAAGCCATGAATTGGTGATTTAAGGTAGTTGGAATCAAATCAATCACTAAAAAGTTTGGAGAGTTATTATAGGAAGATTCAAATTCAAAATTAGGCTCCAACCATCACTATAAATACATGGTAGTTTAGTCACATTTTTTAGACCTCCATGAGCTGAGCTTTATGCCATAACAAAGTGTGAATTCAAGGCACACATATGTATCAGTAAGTCCATTTTATTTTACAATCAATATAGTTTTATTTTCATGATCATTTGAGTTCATATTTTAATGCTTTTGTAAAGTGTGCTATTCACTGCCATATCTCTGAGTTTTCTGAGTCAGATTGCAAGGATGACTTCTCTACGGTTGGTGCATCATTTTCAGTAATTGAATTTTCTTAAGTCATGGAGGTGATGGGTGTGAAGGGTTCAATGGGAGTTTGGGACACTAGATGTGCTAACACTTTGACTATAGCACTTGATGTGGGTTGGGCTGAAGATAGTGAGCTAGGGTTGTTGACATATTTAGGTAGTAATGTGTGTAAACACACTAGGACCACTGCGGCACTTTTTTACCTCTTTAGGAGGTTTTTTCCCAAGGCTTGTATATACGCCTATAGCCCTGATGGGTTACTTATCTTTGTACATTCCAATGATAATACATTCAGTATTGTGTGTTGTGCTCCAAGCTTCTTCTTCTTTCTTTTTTTGTTCACATGCTTCCGCACACCTCAAACTCTAGCAATTGGTACTAGAGTAGGTAGTCGCTTCATCTAGGGCATTGTTAGCACCCCTCCAATCAGAGTCTCAAAATCGCACAAAATTTGGTGACCATACTCAGAGTGATTAGGAAATCAAAACCACTTCGTTTTGTGGTGTTGAAATCCTTATTTGAGCTTGTTTCATTTTTTGAATGCACTATCACAATGCTTGTGCAAGCTATTTCATCTTTTTAAGCCAAAGATATATAAATGTTTTGGTTCGCCAGTATAAGAACCTCAAAGTCTGCTATAGGTTTAGCAAAACTCGATAGGGTAGTTTTGTTCAACTTTTTGAGATATAGTCATTTTTTTGCATCAGGGTATTTTAGTTAGTGGACATAGCTAAAGAAGTGATGTATTCCATATGTTGGTTGTTAAGGATAAGTTGGATGATACGAATTACCCATTATGAGGTTATATGATGCGTCATGTATTGGTCGCAAAGTGACAATGGAATATTGTGTAGGGCATTGAAAAATGTCATATTTCACCTACAAATCCAATTACTGAAGTTGATGCAAAAGGCATCAAACATGGTGATATTCTATAGATTCTTGTTCATGCCGTGGTTTTGCTGCACCTGCTACATGGAAAATTTGTTGGGATGGCAAAGATGCTCAGGCATATTCTTAGATAGCCTTGTTTGTCAAACGTGCCATTATTCCTTACATTTTCTCTTGCAAATTAGGTAAGGATGCTTGGGATGCACTTACCACTTTATATCACGCAAGGAATGAGGCTCGTGTTGCTTACCTCTGAAAACAGTTGGAGAGTCAGCACATGAATGAAGGTGATTCTATGGATAGTTTTCTAACAAAGATCAAATACTTGAAGGAACAATTGATTTCTATTGATGAAGTTATACCAGATATCTCACTTGTGCAGACCATTTTAAATGGTCTTCCTAATTCATATCAGAGTTTTTCTTCTACTCTTCATTTGATGATGAAAGGAAATCCAAATGCCTTGATATTTTGAGCAATTAGTCTCTGTTTTGTTGCAAGAGGATCACTATAGGTAGAATAGGTTCATTATGCATGTTGCACATCAAGATTTCTTAGATAGTCAGAAGGGAAAAGGTAAATGAAGCTCATCTACTAGTAAGCAAAAATTTGCAAATGTTGCACATTTGAAGAAGGAAGACAAAGCTCAGATGAAATCAGCAAAGCAGAAATTCTTTCGTAAGTTCTATAAAGAAAACCATCATCTCATAAAGAACTATCCAAAACTAGCTACAAAAGTGGAAAAGAAAAAAGAGCCTAGAATGGTTTTTGCAAAAGCCTCTACACCAAAAATAGATTCTACTAATCTTGTGTAGAATGAAGAATGGGCATTTTCTATTGTTTGCAGTTTTGACCCATCTTCTCATGAGAAGTGTATGTCTATAGTAGACTCAGATGTTTGGTACTTTGATACTGAGGCAACCAAACATATTACCTCACAACACAGTTTCTTCACTTCACTTGAGCTTGCCTCTACAAGGAATACTATCACATGTGCCAGCAACTCCTCTTATCTTGTTATGGGAGTTGATAAGATCATTCTGACTATTACTGATGATAGTTCTTTTACATTGGCAGATGCTTTATTTATGTGAGGGATCAAGAAAAATCTGTTATCAACTTCTACATTAGCCAAGATTGTCTTGGTTGTGAAATAGTTGATGACAGATGTACACATGATCTCTCAAATGGCGACATGATTATTACTTATGGCATTTTATGTCATGGGCTGTATAAGCTCATAGACTATAATAAGTCTTTGATTGATTTGGCATGTGTAGTACATGATTCTCAAGCTATGTGAGATGCAAAGCTTTTTCATGCACACTTTGGTCATCTGAATTTCGCTAATTTGCTATGCCTATAGAACTTTGAAATGGTGTCCTTTGTGCCCAAACTTGAGGCACCTGGTAAACATGTATGTGAAGGCTGTATTTTGGGCAAAATGCAACATTCCTCATTACGAAAAGATGGTTCAGTTGACCTACTCAGAAATTGCATCTTGTTCACAGTGATGTCTATGGTCCTATGCAGATACCCTCTTTTCGGAACTATCTTTACTTTGTGAATTTCATCAATGATTTTTCTAGGCATGCATGGGTATGTCCATTGAAAGAAAAATCCAAAGTCTTTATGTGCTTCAAATAGTTTCTGGTTTTGGCTAAAAATCCGTCACAATGTAAAATGGGCACCCTCCACTCTGATCAAAGGAGGAATATATGTCTTGTAAATTTAATGCATTTTTGGCAAAACGTGGGACAAAACATCAGTATACAATGCCGTATACACCTCAACAGAATCCACTTGTTGAATGGGTGAACATGTCACTCATGGAGATGGTAAGGTGTATGGTCAAGAGTCAAGCTTTACCATAGAGTTTTTAGCTTGAGGCTATCATGTGTGCAACATTTGTACTTAAGAGGTGTCCCACTAAAGCATTGCAGTTTATCACTCCATATGATGTTTGGCATGGTTGCAAGCCATCTGTTGCTCATCTATGCATTTTTTGATTGTCTGGCATAGCATATGCATTAGTTCCTCAACAATAATGCATGAAATTGGATGATAAAGTAGTGAAATGTTTTTTCTCTAGGTACAATT
Organism: Ceratopteris richardii; assembly: GCA_020310875.1. Taxonomy (NCBI): domain Eukaryota; kingdom Viridiplantae; phylum Streptophyta; class Polypodiopsida; order Polypodiales; family Pteridaceae; genus Ceratopteris; species Ceratopteris richardii. The sequence continues at coordinate 158,851,995 of CM035412.1, forward strand.
CTAAAAGCAAAGGCTATCACCTATATCTTCCACAAACTAAATGCATTTTGGTTAGCCATGATGTCGTTTTTGTGGAGGATGCTATTCAGGCACTACTTTCATTTACTAAGGAGGCATATGTTTGCTCCAAAGACATGTATGATACTTTGCTGCCTCTTTTTATAGGTGGATAGTCTAGTCCTTGATCTAATGAGGCAACTTCTTCGCCTCTATAGGTTACATGTAATGATGTAGATCATTCTATTTTGTATGCAAATTTACATGATGCACTTGTTGATGAGAGAGGTAATTGTGAGGCGATAAAAACTATGGCGAAAGGGCTAGTGTAGACTTTGTGTGAGAGCAAAATAGATGCACCTCTATCATATTGTACTTGTTCAAGCTCTCATAGTACCTCTTTTGCATCAGATTGCTATCTTATGGCTGCATCTAGTCTCTATGATGAGGATGAGCTTTTTTCGTATGATGAAGCACAAAAATCAGAAAATTAGACCACTACTATGCAATTTGAATATGATGCTATAATGAAAAATGGTACCCAGTCTTTATGTGACTTGCCTCCTGGCAAGAAGGCCATTGTCTACGTGTGGTTTTTTGCTTCATACTTTGTAGCTCATGAATATCTTGGTTGAGCAAGGAACAACCTACTATGGCCACTTCCAATTGTGAGGCTATGTATAGGGCAGCTTCTAGAGTGACTATTGAGTGTGTGTGGCTTATATGCCTTATGGCTGATTTGGGTGTTGGTTAGTCTTTCGCCACCACCACCTTCACTGATAGAGCACATTCCTAGTTGCGAGGAACCCTATGTTGCATGCTGACACCAAGCACATTGAGGTGCATAATCATTATGTTAGGCAGAGGTTCTATGCTTGAGAGATTAGCTTGGCATATGTGCCCATGGACGAGAACATTGCAAACCTTTTCGTGACGCCTCTCTATAGGAAGAAGTTTGAAGCTTTTCACAAGGATTTGGCCTTACTTCCTCTTGTGGATTGATTCCACATAGCTTCGATCTTCTTTATACATGAGTGCCAGCTCCTTGTTCACTCCATCATTCTCAGGGGGGATTTGTTGATACATTTAGGTAGTGATGTCTGTGAACACACTAGGACCATGGGGGAACTTTTTTCCCTCTTTAGGACCTTTCTTCCCCTAGCTTGTATGTACAATTGGAATGCAGATATATTGGCTAGGCCTAGACATTCAGCATATGTGTCGAGGGTCAAATTGAGGTAGTGGTTCTCTTGTAAGGAAGTGAAGTGCTTCTACTATACATATTGACTTGAATAAATCATTGAAACCTTCGAAAAAGGAAGCTTCAAGTCCTCCATTGGCCAGTTCATGTTGTAGAATTTCCTTGCTCTATTGTTTTGAGGTCCTTCAACTTGCCCACATGGGCTGCATATTGAGATACAACTTTTGAATTGCAATTGTGTATGTGATGGCATCTGATATGTCTTCTACCCTCGTATTGGTATCATCCAGAGCTTTATTCTGGTGCACTTGCTATTCGTGTTGGTCATCATCTTGAGAGTCATGACTATTTTGGCTCTCTACATCATCACCTTCTTTGTCATCCGTTACTATTCGATCTTCCTCATTTGATCTTGACACTACTTGTTTCCATCCTTGATCAGGTGGTGAGTTGGGATAGCTTGAAGGTTCATATTCTTATGAGAAGAATTTTGCTTCTAAGAATTTAAACTCGCTCCAAAATGCATCTTGAATTTCAAAATCAAATGTGGTGTTGATAAGTTCTACCTCGAGGTTGGGTATCAGACACATAAATGTTTCTACACCAATGATGGTGGGGATCTCTCTTACTTCAAGGGAAACAACTTGAATGGTGGTGACATGAGTGGCTTTAGAGGTGAGAACTCCAATGGTGGTGCCTTTAGTTATGATTGGGTGTGATAGATGAATATGAATAGGAGGTATAGGCGCTCGAGAAGGTTTATACAAGGGTGATTCACGGACCTATAATCATGGGATCATGCCCCTCATGTGCTTGCATGCCCTTGCCTTGGTTGGCTTACAGGCTTTCTTGGAGGTACCTTTAAATCGCTTTAGATCTTTGTTGTTCATAGCATGCTTGAGAGGTATATCATAGGCTAGCCACATATATACAATTCTGGTGATTGCATAACAGGCATGAATGACTCTCTTTCATGCCCATCTTTGCTCTATCAAATACAGTTGTTCTTGAATCAAGTTAGCAAGATCAATCATTTGAGGTTCCATTTTCTCTAAGTATAACCCAAAACAAATAGGTTTCTCTGGTATCATGAAAAGTTCCTTGGCCGAAAAAACCAAATGTTGCATACATACACATAGTGGTTTTGATATCTCTAGTGCAATAGCAAAAATATCTGCCCACTTAAGAACATCTCCCCTCTTCATTGGCTATGGAATGAGCTCTCCCTTTTTGTTGGAGTGTGCATGACATGGATCTTGATTGTTGTTCTGATAAGATGTGTTGAGAGATAAAACTTCTTAAAAGGGGGTTTGGTAACTAATGAGGGCAGAATGAACATATATGGTAATTCCTTCCTAAGAGGGGGTTGCATAGTGGTAACCAAATAAAAAAATCAATAGAAGTCTAGTTTGGGGACAGGAGTGCTAAAATACTTTGTAAATCTTGCTCTCACCCAAATTGGTTGTAACGCCTATGAATTTTGAAGGGCTTCAAATTTGTGGGAGAAGAATTGGTATCTTCCCTATGTGTCACCACTAAAGCATAGCACTGTGTTGTAGATATGGTTTGCATACCACCCTAGAACCAATGGGAATTAGTGTGTACTTTCTCAGTCCTTCGGATGGGAGGATCCTCAATCCAGTTTGGCCCCATAAGACCTTGGAATTCTGGTGGTTTCATTGCAAGATAGGGCGTAGCCAATAAGTTATCAAAATTTAATGCTAGCATATTTGTGCTGGCCTCGGAGGCTCCTTCCATTTGCATACTGATTTGAATGTGTGTGTGTGGATGATCTACTACAAAAGGATAACACATTAGTATAGGAATTTTTTATGATCCCAATGTAGTGAGACCTTAATCCCTTTCCATAACCAAGGTGTAACCTGTGTAGCCATGTGTTGTGAGGTGGTTGATGTAATGCCCTTCTAGAAGCTCATGCAAGTCACTAGACATCCTACATGATCTTGAATAATGCATACATTGCGTTTGATGAGCTTTCATTACAAGTGATAGTGGGTTAGTGGAGAAGGATTTATACAAGGTTTAGTTGTGGGTGAATTATTACAAGGATAGGGGTTAGTAGTAAGAGGTATTATGTTGTACAAAGTATTGTGTGGAAGTTTTTTGACACATTTTGACATCCAATTTCTAAGAATTGATGTGTGAAGATGTTCTTTCAGCTGAGGTACAAATAATGAATCTCACAGTGATAACATCGATGAGTGGAGTGATTTCTAGGGGATGTTTATTACATGGCTTGGATGTTGAGCTATAAGGCAGGCCTTGGGCCTCGAGATCTGTGTGGGGCTTGTTTGGTTTGTCACATACTCCTTAGCAATCCAAATATGTCGAATTCTCATCGATGGAGAAGAAGATTGAGGGCATGTTGGACTACTTTGGCTTCTTCTTATCACAATCTACACTATTAGAGAGGGTTGGTGTTTTGTACCCTTTTGGCACCCATACTTGCTTTGTGCTGATTGCTTGGACATGTTGATGCTACATCCATCATGGGTTCATCTGGTATTGTCATTGGTATGGGTTCCTAAGTCGTGGTTGAATTTTTTGTGGTTGTGGTTGAGAGTTCTGGTTGACACTTTGCTTTGGAAAAGAAGGGAGTTCCAAGACTTGCACAACAGATCTAGGTAAGGTTGCAAGAAGTGTGGAGGATGGGCCGAAAGACACTACTCTACCCATTTGACTGTTGATGTAACCCACTGACCACTGATGTAGTCCACCTAACATATCTCGTGGGTGGTGACCTCTTCTTATTCAAGACTAAGTGAAAATCTCTTGGCTTCTTCCTAAGCTAAGGCTATTCATCACCAACCCCATGTGGGTTGATGTAGAAGTAACTTGACTTATGTGTCCAAAGATTTTCTAGTCCTCGTTTGCATTCATTCATATGGTTTGGGGTTACATTCCTTGGGAGGTTTTGTTAGGGAAGTCAAACGGTATCACTTGTTATTGGTCTAAGGACCTGAGCCACAATGAACATTTTCTATGATTTAGGTCCACAAAAGGATTATATAACCAATCTTGGCCAATAATTATTGGTTCTATTAGATCATCATCATGAAACACTAGGAGTTTCACAATCAAGGTTATATCGTGTAGGAGGATAGGAAGATCCACCTCACCCATGCAAGGGATTTCCATGCCTCCTAGCCCATGAGGTATGCCTCAATCAGCCACATTTCTAGTCTTGAGTCTTTATAATGAGACCACCTAATCGCACTAGTCACAACACCTAAATCAGTTTAAGCCCTGACCTCATGGCGGGTGTTTCTTACTTTAGCATGACTATAATGAATGGTCTCCTATCCATTGTTAGGATGAGTAAACTTTGTTTGAAACATGGCCATAAGATATCTTAGTGTTTCTTCATTAGTGCTGGTTTTTATCTTAGAGCTTTTGAAATGGTTATATGGTCTCTTCCTAGTCCTTGTCTTCTTAATTTCATTTCTTTAATGCATTCTAGAGCTTCTCCCTAAGATTCCTCTTGTATTCTCTTTTCTTCCTCCTTTCTCTTCTTTGCCAATGTGAGTTGTCTAAGCATATCCTCTGTAAAAGGTTCCTGATAAAGTTTGACTCTACAACCACTAATCTAATTCGGCATATTGCTCCTTCTAGTGTGGCAAATTGTATCGCTCTACTTCTAGAAAGTCTGTTTATAATCATACGTCTATAACCACATTTCTCCAACTTCAATGCATGTTGTTTCAGAGTATACACTAGAACTAAGACACCTTCTTTTAAGCTTTTATCTTTCACATGTTCATCGAAATAATCTTTCTATTGCTTCTTGGCTGCATATATGTCTGCTACTACTCTCAACGTCATTCCTCCCAATTGTTCCAAGTCTATTAGTCTTGATGATAATTCATGTCTGGTCCACCGATGCCCTTGTGCAACCTGAAGGGTGCATATAAAAAAAAGGGAAACACTACATTTTGACCAAAAACCATCTGAAAGGGAGTTGCATTGAGTAGAGTTGCATTGAGTACGGACTGCTAGGCCACTAAATATGCCTAGATAGTGTGATGTAACTACTTGTCCCAATCTAAACATTTATTGTTCATGAGTTTCATCAATACATTACAAAGGATCTTGTTAGTATCTTCTACCGCTCCATTGGCCTAATGATGATATGGGGTGGATTTCTTATGAATCACCATAAAATCTTGTAACAAATATTCAATAAATTGGTTTAGAAAGTGATTTCCTCTGTCACTCACCACTTCTATAGGTATTCCATACCTTGTGAACAAATTCTCAAATAAGAATTTTGTAGTCATGTGTGCATCATTCCTTTTTGTGGCCTTAGCCTCTACCCATTTGGTGAGATAATCTTTCAATACTATGATGTATTCAACATGAGTACCTTTAGCAGGGGGTTAATGGGTCTTTCAAAGTCTATACGCCACTTAGAAAACGCACGTTGTGATCACGATCCGAAGTTCAAGCTTGCAAATCTTTTGGAACAACCGCGACCAAACTCTATCTCCAAAGCGCACCTCTCAGTATCACCCCACCCATTAAGTGAGGATTAAATGGGTTTTGGATGATGTGAAAGCAAAGATGAGATAGGAAGTAAAGGTCGGTGCAAACGAGAAGGGAAGACCAACGTGGAAGATGGAGGAAAAATACATCGCATTTTTAGGAAGGAATCAAAGAGAAAAAGGGTGCGTCATCCCGTTGTAAAAGGAGATCTTCAGATTTGGCAGATGGGGTAGGAATTCCAGTCATATCTGCATAGACTCGGGATCCAGAGAACCAAAATTAGAATATTAGCTCATGGTCATCGGTACAATGGTTTCCATAGTAGATGGGCGAGTTTCTTTCCGATGGATAACTATGACATAACAGAACCTAAGAGATTGCAGTTCGAACATTTTCACGGGGGAGATACAGTGGTTTGCAGGCGGCGAATACAAGCCTGGGGATACCATCGCATTCTTCATAGGGCTATCTTCTGTTTACATCTGGCTCATCGTGCAGCTTCCTCAATTGATCAGCAACATTTTGCAAAGTGCAGCAGACGTGCTTTCTCCGTGGTTTCTTCTTCAGTGGCTTATGGGTGATACGTTGAGTTTGATAGGCTGCATACATTCGGGAGACGTGCTGAAGACACAAAAAGTCACTATAGGATCTAAAGAAAAAGAACATTTGACTAAAGGAGAAACAAGAAGTGGCACAAAATTTGTGAAAAGATTGCTGCTGAGCAGAGGTGTTAAAGTTCGAGCATGCATGAGGAACAGATCTGGAGATGTTTTATGGAGGCACGGAAGCCTGATTATCAGTCCTTGGGGTGAGGGAAGATTTGCAGTTATAGATTCTGATGCTGCTACAACTTGAAGAGCGCTCGAAGGATCTTGAGGGACATGAGAATTTTATCATATGCTAGTGAAAGAAACTATCTCTGCAAATTTTTGTGAAACTCTGATCAAAACCTTGAACAGGCATGGCAGTTCTGTCGTAGTGCATTGCTGATGTGTCTTCGGTTATTTTGAGTGCTAATGATGCTATCGAGGGTTTTGAATCTCTATTGTCTGTGATATAACTCACAACTTCCAAAGGCACATTATCATAGGAGATGGTGCAATATCCACGGCTATGTCTTGAGTAAGTTCATCTTGTTTACGCATACATGAATAGCTGCACATAATGCTTGATGTAGAAATTTAATGAAGCGTTGGAACTGGCGATGATAAGAATTGCCTGTTTAAACCTTGAACATTAATACTATCTACAAAGTGTTTGGATTTTTGTCACATCGAAGTACCTCTCCTTGACTCAATGAATATGTAACAATGCTCATTATACGAGATAGTAGAATTGAATGAATGCATTGTATCAGAACCCATATGTTGCAAAGGTATGTGCTGCAAATGATGTAATCTCTTTGCTTCGTTTTATGAAACCAAATGCATTCTAGAACGACTTCACTTACGTTCTGTGATGTTAATGGTTTGTAGTGATCATTTGATTGATATCGTGACACTTTGAATGTCATTTTGTCATTAAATAGAAAAGAAAGGCACATATTGTGAAATCAAACGTGTTACATCGATTATTTATCACCATTGAACATAAGAGGTCTAAAGAAGGAACAACATATTCGCTGAAAAGTGCAAAACCTTTAGTTGGAGGACACCAAGAGGTCACGCAGGCCCGAAGAGGATGCAAGAAATCTTCTAAAGGGTTCCATCACATATAGATTAAGCAAGAAAAGGGAATAAGAAGCTAGCCCATGAGAAGGGAATAATGTTTCACCAATAGTATATTATCTTTGGCTGTTTATTTGTCTCAAGGCCTTAATTGTTCGAGAGGATGAAATGAAGAAATAGATGAAGCAAAGACATACTTACAATTGAAGTCAATAAATAAGGTCAATCCTTTATAAGAATCTGATGAGGTTAGGTGTTCATGCCACCGAAAGTAAGATTCCCTTAAATTTGGAATCATTCACATGAAAGAATCTTACTTATTCTAAGGCATTTTTCTACTAGTCCTTTTATTTCTCCCTCCTTGTCTTGAACCCCATGACATACTTAGTGAACCCGACGTGAAAGGAGGGGGTGAGTGATTTATATAGTGGAGGAAATAAGACCTAGCGAAAGCAAAAATGGAAGACCTTATAGCCGGATTCGTCCGCTTTCAAGAAGAGGACAGACGACAAAAAGCTATCTAGACGCTTAATGAACAATTAATGAAGGGCTGCGGATTTTTCAATGGAAAGAATGCATCTAGATTCTGTAAAGACTATGAGCTCGAGTCGAGACACCTAGGTGTTGGATTGACTCTGATAACGGATATGGAATTATACAAAATCTTTGCTTATGTGTGCGAATACAGTTTACGCGACCAACTCGTGCAAATAAACCGTACGACATGGTCGCAATATAAATTGATGCTCCTCAAGTAGTTCATGCTAGAGAACATAGACAAAGTGACTTGTAAGTCCTTCCTGAGGTGAGTTCATATATCCAAGAATCAACCGATCCAAGAACTTAAAAAAAGTTTGCGAAGCAATTCGAAGATATGTCCGAGTATGACCAGAGATGTATAATGCATGAAAGGGTGTTCTTATTCCTACAAGCAATACATGTTAGAGCCTCAGAGGAACTAATTTCGTATTTGCAAAACCTAGACTCAGAATCGGGGCTCACAGAGGATTGGACACTTGTTCATAATGTTGTAACAAGATATGTTAGAAAGTAGAAAATGTTTGAGAAATTTCAAAATGACTGGAGAATTGATCTTTATGAAGATAAAGATGGTACTCAAACTCCAAGTATCTTACCACTTGTGAATAACGTTCAAGTCCATCAAGTTTTTAGAGATCCCACTTGGACATAAAACAAATATGCATGATCTTGATACACATGCTAATGATAAGTGCTATCAAGAAAATGTTAAATGTGCGATTGTTAGCAGGATCTTCAATGCATGCACACACATAGGTAGAAAGAAGATGAAACAGGAATAAAAAATAGAGAGACAATCAACGCGATATTGGGTGCAATATCCCCCGGTGTACTCTCGTATGTATAGGTTTATTTCTATTACGTCCAGAAAATAGAAGCTACATGAGGTCCGTCGCTTTTAGAAGCGACTTTTAGGAAAAACTACTTTATTTACAAAAGGCGTCAGTTTCTAAAAAGTGAACCACTACTTTTACAACAAGTTAAACCTAGATATAACTTATTCTAGAAGTCTTGGATTTAATCTTCGAATTTATTTATTTATGCGCATCCACTTGTATCCACACCCTCATGCTTCTTCACGTGCTAGATCAAGCACAACCACATTAAAACCTTCTGGACATTTAAAACGTTAAAAATCCATTTAACTTTCCATGATTCCATAATATACAACACCGATTCACATGACCTTTAATGTTACAAGGTGCCAAGAGCCTCTGCGCTTCTCTACAATGATTACATCTTCAAGTGCTACATACGCACCAACTCTGATGATGGAAGGAGCAAAGGGGCATGTGGAAGCCGATCAAAACCAAATCAAACAAAAACCAAATATTAACCAAATCAAAAATCAACAAAAGCCAACAAGAAATCATGACGAGTCCTCACTTGTGCTCCTAAACCCCTCACATCCATTGGAGGATAAACAAATAAATTTAGAAATAATCCAAGATATAAATAAAGAGTTAGAGGAATCTACAAGGCTTAAAGGTGACCAAATGGTGATAAAAGATGAAGTACAAGAAGAAAATTTAATATATCTATCTAAAGATCAAGCTCTAGATGCATCATCAAGCGATGATGCTAAACACGATTTGGGGTGCGATTCGATGCTAGTTGATAGTGATATTCAAGTATATGACTCAAATACAATAAATGATCCAATAACTAAATTATGTGAAGAGACTCCAAGCGAACATGATGCTAATCGGGAGGACATATAAATCAAGAGTCCTCTAGATAGTGATATGTATGCAAATGCTAATAAGCATGATGCTAAGTCTATGGGAAGTCCAAATAAAGATCAAGATAATGAAAAACTCTTGAGAGATGCCACATTGAATGAGCATTAAGAGATGGAAGAGTATGTACCTATTCATGGAAGTAATAATGGGTTACTGAGTGAGCTTTAGTATAATGATATGCATGTAAATGACATTACACTCCATGTAAAGGGAGATATGAATGATCATGAGGAGGATGAGAAATCACCACTAATTGATCTTCTAAATACTAATACGAATATCAAAGATGATTATGATACGTTGTGTCCATGCACTGAAGAAAGTGAGCATGAAGAGATGGAAGTAGCACTTATTAAAGTGTATGAAAAATTTCATGATAACATGCTACCTAAGGAGAATGATTGTGAGAAGATTGATTCAAATGACTCTGAAAATTCTCAAATGAATAAAGATCTAATTGAATCAAGCTTAGGTACTCAAATGGTCATATATGATGAGACATTCGAGCAAGAATCAATAACTGATGAAGTGTATGAAGAATATGGCCTAAGTTCATCTTCTAAAGAAAATGAACAAGAATCCATGGAGATGAATGCATAATTTTATGATGGCATTGCAAATAAAGAACTTTAGTTTCCTTCAGGCTGTATGCATAGTCCTAGAAAGAATTCAAATTGTGATGAGTCTGGCTTCAATATGCAAGATTCTAGTGACACTGGAGATGAAAGCTTTCTTGATTATGAAGATATGGATTCCCTTCGTGTTGAAGGAGAAATAGTTTGGGATCATGAAAAAGATAGTGATGTAGAGTTCTTAGCTAGATTGGAAGTCAAAGCAGACCTCATAATCTCCAAAACTCGGGTAGAAAGAAACAGTCTTACTAAAGATTACAAAGATGAATATGGATCATTGTCTGAATTGGGTGAACACTTCCATTTGAAGTGGGATCAAAATGAATCGGTTCAAGAACCCCATCCTGATAAAGATGGGAATATAAAAGAAGATGATGAGAAGGATGAAAGTCCTTCAAATGCTTTCAGACATGAAATAGAAGAAAATACATGTTTGCAAGAAACTTCTGATAATGAAACAAACATGTTCAATTTGAGAACTTCATATACACATCTTTTTGATTCTAGATATGATGAACTTGGAAGAACCATGAATAAAGAATTCTATGTCCAAGCAATCAAAGCTTGAATTTCCAAATTTTCCAAGACCTATATACACATGACAAGCCGCCAAGAGATAGACAAGTAAATAAGGTGGCTTGTGTACAAATCTATCATCTATGAATGTTACACTGATCGATGTGATTCAAAGATGGATCGTTTTCAAACATAGCTTCTTTGGAGAGCATTTATTTGTGAAAATATATTGAAAAGGAATTTCTTGAATTTACAAGAAATTCAAAAGTGACTTTTGTAGATATAAGTATGTAAATACTTAATAATTATGTTTTTATTTCTTGAGATGGATAAAAGTAAATATAAAAATAAATAGATAAATATATAGATATATAAGTACATAAAAAAGTAAAGAAATAAATAAATACATCAATGAAATAAATAAACAAATAAATACAAGTAAATATATGAATAAATAAATAAAAACATAAATAAATAAATAAACAAATAGATACATAAATAAACGAATTAAATAAATAAATAAAATAAATAAAATAAATACATAAATATATAAATAAATAAACATATAAATAAATAAAATAAATATGTAAATAAATAAATATACATATAAATAAGTAGAAGAAGAAAATGCATCTAGTTTTCAAGAAAATGAAATTTTTGCAAATAATCTTTTGAGAGAAATTATGAGTGGTGAGGAGCTTTGTTTAGAATCTGTGACAAGCATTTCCATACTCGCACCATAATTGTGAATGTTGCATCTAAAGTATGCATGCATGAATATGTGTGTGCACAAAAACTTGAAGCCTATAGGAACATAACCAATTGCACACTAAATGAATAATGAATGCATGACGAGATCTTGATTTGGAGTTTGAGTGAGAATACCTCGACATGGAATGCCTCATACCTTTCCTATTCACCATTATGTTTTTCGATGCATTTTAGATTATGCATATATAGGGCCCACTACATGGCCGTGCATAGACACAATGACCTTGTATACCCATGCACTTGATTCTTCTAATTTTCTTTGAATTTTCAAAAAGGTTTGTAGGTGCAGATATGAAGATTGGTGTGGCGCATCCGGAGGATGCAAAGGTTCAGAGGGGGTGGATGTGTTCGTGATCCGAAGTTGAAGCTTGCAAATATTTTGGAACAACTGCGATCAAATTCTATCTCCAAAGCACACCTCATAGTATCACCCCACCCATTAAGTGAGGATTAAATGGGTTTTGGATGATGTGAAAGCAAAGATGAGATAGGAAGTAAAGTTCGGTGCAAACGGGAAGGGAAGGCCAAAGTGGAAGATGGACAAAAAATATATGAAATTTTTAGGAAGGAATCGAAGGGAAAAAGGGTGCGTCATCTTGTTGTGAAAGGAGATCTTCAGATTTGGTAGATGGGGAAGGAATTCCACTCAGATCTGCATAGACTAAGGATCCAAAGAACCAAAATTAGAATATTAGCTCCCGGTCATCTATAAAATGGTTTCCATCGTAGATGGTCGAGTTTTTTATCCGATGGATAACTATGACATAATATAAATTGAGAGTTTCCAGTTCGATCATTTTTACGGGGGAGATAGAGTGGTTTGCATGCGGCATATATAGGCCTCAAAGATACCATCGCGTTCTTCATAGGGCTATCTTCTATTTGCTTCTGGCTCTTTGCGTAGCTTCCTCAATTCATCAAGAACATTATGCGAACTGCAGCAGACACACTTTCTCTGTGGTTTCTTCTTCAGTGGCTTACGATTGATATGTTGAATTTGATAGGCTGCATACATTCAGGAGACGCGCTGAAGACACAGAAAATCACTACTAGATCTAAACAAAAAGAATGTTTGGATAAAGGAGAAAGAAGAAGTGTCTCAGAGGATTGCTGCTGATTAGAGGTATTAAAGTTGGAGCATGGATAAGGAACACATCTGGAGATGCTTTCTGGAGGCACGGAAGCCTGATTATCAGTCCTTGGATTGAGGCAAGATTTGCTGTTATAGATTTTGATGCTGCTACAACTTGAAGAGCGCTCGAAGGATCTTGAGGGACATGATAATTTTATGATATGTGAGTGAAAGAAACTATCTCTACAATTTTTTGTGAAACTATGATCCAAACCTTGAACAGGCATGTCAGTTCTGTGTAGTGCATTGTTGATGTGTCTTCGGTTATATTGAGTGCTAATGATGCTATGGAGGGTTTTGAATCTCGATTGTTTGTGATATAACTCACAACTTCCAAAGGCACACTATCATAGGAGATGGCGCAATATCCGCAGCTATATCTTGAGTAAGTTCATCTTGTTTACACATACATGAATAACTATACATAATGCTTGATGTAGAAATTTAATGAAGCGTAAGGATTGGTGATGATAAGATTTTCCTGTTTAAACCTTGAATGTTAATACTATCTACAAAGTGTTTGGATTTTCGTAACATCGAAGTACCTCTCCTTGACTCAATGAATATGTAACAATGCTCATTATAGGAGATAGTAGAATTCAATGAATGATTGTATCAGAACCCATATGTTGCAAAGGCATGTGTTGCAAATGATGTAATCTCTTTGCTTCACTTACATTCTGTGAAACCGAACACATTCTAGAATGACTTCACTTCCGTTCTGTGATGTTAATGGTTTGTAATGATCATTTGATTGATATAGTGACAATTTGAATGCCCTTTGTCATTAAATAGAAAAGAAAGGCTCTTATTGTGAAATCAAACGTGTTACATCGATTGTTTATCACCATTGAACATAAGAGGTCTAGAAAAGGAACAACATATTCACTGAAAAGTGGGAAACCTTGAGTTGCAGGACACTAAGAGGTAGCGTAGGCCCGAAGAGGATGAAAGACATTTTGTAAAGGGTTCCACCACATATAGATTAAGCAAGAAAAGGAATAAGAAGCTAGCCCATGAGAAGGGAACAATGTTTCACGAATAGTATGGTATCTTTGGCTGTTAAGTTGGCTCTAGGCCTTAATTTTTCGAGAGGATGAAATGAAGAAATAGATGAAGAAGAAGAAATAATTATAATTGAACTCAATAAATAAGGTCATTCCTTTATAAGAATCTGATGAGGATAGGTGTTCATGCCACCCAAAGTAAGGTTCCCTTAAATTTGGAATCATTCACATGAAAGAATCTTACTTATTCTAAGGCATTCTTCTACTAGTCCTTTTATTTCTCCCTCCTTGTCTTGAACCCCACGACAATGTCCTCCCATCATGGTTTTTAGTGGCTACATCTCTACGAGTAGGAAACTGGGTTCTTTGGTACACATCGCATCTCTTAGTATAGGTATGTGCATCCATGTGAAGAATGGGCCACCATAATCCTAGGAATAGTATGGCTTTGTCTCACATATCCATCTCTCCCTCTTTTGTATAGGTTATCACCAATAAGTGTGTAGTCTTGAGCTTCTTGCTCTAGACTTCCTGGACTTGCTAAAGTCATTCCTTGAGGGACTCCTCAAGCACATTACCATTAGTCTGTTGTATACTCACAAATTTGCATTGCAATTGTTCGTTTCAATCTTGAGTTATGTTCAGTTCAAGGAGATTATATCGCTTCATTCTCTACTTCTCTATGAGCACTCCATCAAATCTGTGTTTTTCTCAGAGCTGATTCTCAGTGTGTACTTCATCATTTTCCATGCTTTGAAGCTTGATAGAAACAAAATAGTATCTTATATATGCGTACAAAACTTCATAAGCATTGCATTTCTCAACCTTGACTTATAATCATTTTTGTGCTCATCGGTCTGAGTACTACTACAACCCATGAAAATCGGGATAGTGCTATGACTTGCTAAGTTCTTTTCTCTTTATGTGGTTCATCATTTTTTATCAAGTCACTCATTAGTTTTAGCTTACCAAGTTTATAAGAGTTCCCCAAAAGGAATTAACTTAATTGCTATTGTGGCCAGAGAATTGCTCAAAACTTTGGACAGGTGTATAAACCAAAATAGCAGGTCTTTTACTCATGGTTCAACTCCAACTTATCTATTTTGATTCATCTTTTGAAAGTGATCTTCCAAGGTACATAGGGTTTCAAACACATCCTTTGACAAGCTAAAAGGGCCTAGAACATATCCCTGGAGTTTATTTGGCTGGTTTAGTGCAAATGTTTTGCACCACCACTTCATCTTCTCCAAGTTTAAATCCATCTCTTCACATAATTACCCATTATGGGGCATATATGATGGGCCATGTATTGGTGAAAAAGGGACTATGAAATATGATGTATGGTGTTGAAAAATGACCTAATGCATGTGCAAATAGAGTTTTTGAAGGTAATGCAGATGGATTTGAAGATGAGGATCTTAAAATTCATGTTTGTGTTGTGGTTCATGTTATGCCTATTGAACAACAACCTTCATGGGATAGCAGAGACACTCAAACACATGCATTGTAATCCTTTTCTGTCAAACATTCTATTATCCCTGACATTCTCTTTTGTAAAACATCAAAGAGTGCTTTGGATACACTTGCCCCTTTATACAAGTCAAGAAATGAGGCTCATGTTGCTTAGCTCCAAAAATAAATGGAGATTGAGCATATGAATGAAGGCGATTCTATGGAAAGCTTTTTTAATACAATCAAAGATATGAAAGATCCATTGACTTTTGCAAATGAAGTCTTTCTAGAAAGCTCACTTGTGTAGACCATTCTTAATGGTCTTCGTGATTCATATTAGATTTTTGCTTCTATGCATTGGTCGATGATGAAAGGAAATCCAAATGCCGTAACATTTGAGGATTTTGTTATGTTTTATTGTTGGAAGATCAACAAGGAAAACTAGGTCCATGATGCCTGTTGTAGATCATCCTTGCTTAGCTAGTGTGAAGCACGAAGGTAAATGGAGCTCATCCATTAGTAAGCAGAAAATCTAGTAATTTTGCACACTCAAAAGGGAAGACAAAGACAAAAGGAAAACAAAAAGCAAAAACACTTCTACAAATATTGTAAAGGAAACGATCATTTCATAAAGATTTTTTCCTAAATAGTGTGCAACAGAGGCAAAGAAGAAAGAGGCTCCAATGGTTCTTAGAGAGGCATCTATACCTAAAACAAAGTGTACTAATCTTTGGTAGAATGAAGAATGTGCATTGAATACTTTTTTTTTTTAATATAAAGGAAGTTCGGCAATAGCCTACTCTCCCGGACTTGAATTAAATAAAGAAAAGTACAAGAGAAGGGGACTAGTGCCCACGGGACCCCCCAAATCCCACAAAGTAGGGGAAGCTTTTACAGAGCTTAGATGACATTACAAAGAAGGTTAATTACCCTCTCATCACCCTCATGTGGGGCCCACTTGGGTTTAAGCTTGTTATCGATCAAAAGGAGTACTTGATGATGCCTAAAGGGGGGGGATTTTTCACAGTTGACAATCCTTTTGCCAAGGAGGAATAGCGATTTCTCAATTGACCACTCCTTGGGGGAGTCACCGAAGTTGAAAGCACATCTTTCCCGCCAGATTTTCCATAGGACCTCCCCTCTGATGGCGTTCCAGAGAGACGCGGAGCAGCCAATCGCTTCCCCCAGTAGGGCCTGCTACCAGCTGAGACGTTTTTGAAGTCTAATTCTCTTTCCAACCACTTGCCAGAGTCTGTTGGAGTTGGGGCAGGTAAAGAAGATGTGTGAAACATCTTCGATAGACCGGTGGCAGCGTTTGCACCAGGGAGGGATCCCACAAATTTTGCTAGCCTTAAGGTTGGTCCAGATTCCATGATGAAGAATTTGCCATAAGAGGACAGACTTTTTGATTTCTATGAGGGGGTGCCAGATAGCCATGAACTTCATGTCCCACCGAAGCCGCGTCCATGACAGGCACCACTTTTTGTTGAGGTTAACCTGATAGTCGATCGTTTCTTTGATGTTCGGGATTTTTGATAGGCTATTCCCATTGTGCCATTTGAGACCAAGCGAGCTCGACTTGTCGTGTCCCATGAGAAGGCGAACTTTGTGTCGGTCCCAGGCGAGACATCTGCTTTGCAAAGTGTTCCATTCTTCATGCGAAATGTTGATGCTAGGGTCAATATCCTCAAAGTTGATCCAACGGTTGGTGTCTTGTTTCCAGAGATGTTTCCATTTTTTGAAGCCTTTGTTCCATAGCTTCTTGGCATTTTGAATGTTCCAAGAATCCACACTCCGGATGCCATGGATCGGAAACCAGATAGAGTTGTTTTGTCTGATACCGGCAGCCCACTTCCAGTCTTCACTTATTCTTGTGAAGCTTTTGACTTTATTCCAACTCTTCCAAAGGGAGCACACCAGATTAGAGCCTTTCGGGAAGACAGGGATCGGGGAAAACAGCAAGGTCAAGATGTCAAGATTCTTCCAATTTGGGAAACCCATGAGCGCCAACTCATTCTTGTTTCTGAAGATCAGCTTGGCCCACGAGGCCTCCCCGTTGCACCAAGCCTTAATCATCCATTTGGCCGACAGTTTGTTAGCCATGCACCCAATGTCCAAGATACCAAGTCCCCCACTATCTCTATGGCTGGTGCAGATGGACCATTTGATTTTAGGCACCCCCCTCCTATTGTGGTCACCCGTCCAAAGGAAGTTTCTACAAATACTATCCAGTTTGGACAGATCATGCTCTTTCGGTCTCCAACAAGAAAGGAAATAAATGGTAGATGATAAGAGGAACGTGTTGATAACCATAGCACGACCAACAAGATTGATTTGCATACCTCTCCAATAGTTAAGCTTGTTTTCGAGTTTGGCAAGCACCGAGTTCCACCGCTATTCCATAGAGACGCCAAACCCCAAGGGAATCCCAAGAAGCCGAAAAATTTGGCCCTGCGGAATGATTTGACAGCCATGATCAATGAGAAGGTCGGGCTGTGACCCACCAATAGCTCTAAAGGCGGTCTTAGAATGGTTGATTATGGAGCCAGAGGCTTCACAAAAAGTAGCAAGACACTTCCAGAACGTCTCAAGGCTTGTACTATCATTGTGCACAAGAGCGTTCATATCATCGGCAAAAAGTCTCATGGTAATCTGACTATGGTCATGCGGCAGACGAAGGCCTTTAATGTTACCAGCTTCCACCTGATGCTCCACCAGCCTGCTAAGTCCTTCCGTGGCAATGGCAAAGAGAAGGGGAGCCAATGGGCACCCTTGTCTGATAGATCTTCTAAGTTTGATCACCTTCGAAAGATTTCCATTAATGTTAATTTGGGTCGTTGCGTTTCCGAGAAGGGTCGCGATCATCTTGGTGAATTTTTGACTACATCCAAGATCTTGTAGCGACTGTAGAATATAGTCCCATTCTAGCCTATCGTAGGCTTTATCAAAGTCGATCTTGAGGAAAACAACTTCTTGTTTAGACTCATTTGCAAATTCAAGACCTTCCCAGATATCTATAATGGTTTCCAAGATTGACCTGCCTTTGATGAAACCTTTTTGGTCCTCGCTTAACCACGCTCTCAAGTGGCAAGAGATTCTGTTGGCAATGACTTTGGCGATGATCTTGTATCCTGTTTGGAGCATTGTAATGAGACGCCAGTTCTCTATTCTGTTCTTTTCCCCTTTTTTGTGTACTAACTTGATGATGCCATTGTTGAGACAAGAAGGAAGCGCGCCAAACTTGAGTGCCTCTTGCCAAACCAAACGAAGAGGGGTGGCAACCACCAACTTGAAGGATTTAAAGAACTCATTAGTGAGCCCGTCGGATCCCGGGCTTTTACCTGAGGGGAGGCCATCAATGACCTCAATGATTTCGGCTTCAGAGATAGAGGCATGAAGCAGAGAGTGAAGGTTGGGTGGTATCCTGTGGGGGGAAACCCTAGATATGGCTGCCATACAGTCCCTTCTATGGTGGGAGAGGGGGTTTGAGGTCCCCAGGAGTCTCGTGAAGTGCCCTTCAATGATCCCAAAATTATCTTCTTCCGTATTGCATACATTGCCATTTGCGTCTAGCAATAAGGGGATCGATTCTCTGTTGTGTTTCCTTTTGAGGATTCGGCACATCTCTTTGGTGGGTTTGTCGGCTTTGCCAGCCCACCACTCCTTGAAGAAAATTTGCAAATTTTTCCTTTGTATCTCTTCCTCGTATCTCAGCAGTGCTCTGATTTTTCGAAGTCCTTTCTGGGCTTGAGATTTTCCTTTGTTCACTTCCTCCTCGAGCCGCCAGAGTCTATGATATAGAGCTTCTCTACGAGCCCACCGCACAGTCTCTAGCATCTTCCTGGATCTAATCATGATCTGTCGTGACTTATCGACCGCACTTCTCCAACACTTGGCAGGGGACAAGCCAGAAGCGAATGCCTCCTTCCACACATCAGAAATTTCTTGATGGACGGAGGGGAGAGAAGGAGGGCACACTGGCATGGAACCACGGAGCCTTACGGATCTTGGCGGGGGGATGAAAAGTGATGACGATCGGGTAGTGATCAGAGATGGTGAGGTCGGTGCGTTGCGAGAGGGAAGGGTGGCCCCACTGATGAGTAAAACTCTATGAAATGTAGCATCTATCAAGTCTAGCTTTCCTTAGGTCCTCGCCTGCTTGGAGATTTGACCAAGAAAAGCCCTTCGAGTCTTTGAATTCGACCAAATCCAAGTGTAGTTTAGTTTTGTCCCACGTTTCTTTCTCCCGACTATCGATGACCCTACCCTTGCCCATCCATCTATCCATAGGGTCCTCGACCATGTTGAAGTCACCACAAATAAGCACGTTGTGGGGGAGCGAGTCCAAGGAGGCCCAAGTGTTAAGTCTCTCTGACTCCCCATTAGGCATACAAAGAAACTAAAGTAAAACAAAAGGGAGTACCGAAAGAAACAACAATCCATCGATGGCATTCATCTTCAAAGGAGTTCTCAAGCTTTTCAAACCAGAGTTGATTAATACGGATTACCGTTCCTCCGGACCCCCGCTGATGCGCCGTTGGAATCCAAACATGGGTCGAGGAGACTTGTCTAAGACGTTTTTGGAGGTCTTCTCCGTCAATTTTAATCTCTTGAATACATATAAAATCTGGGTTTAGGCTAATGTCGCGAAGCCATTGACCAATGGTGATCGCTCTTGAGGGGTCGGTTAGCCCTCTAGCATTTAACAAGATGATGATCATTGTCGTAGTGAGCCCTCTTTGCGGGAGGGAGCTTTGTCCTTCCTTTTCTTGGATTCATCTTTCTTTTTCGCTCGGATCGGATCCCGAGTTAGCATTAGCTTCTTGTGGGGGCTTTTCCACGGTAGCTCCATAGGTTGTTTTCCTTTGCAGGATGCCTCCTGCTGGGAAGAACTGGGCACCGTTTTCAGCTCCGTTTCCGGAATAGTCGATCCGATGATGGAGCTTTCACTATCCATGTTATCTTCGTTGCTAGTGGTAAAGCGGTCTTCTTTGCTTGTAGTGTAACCCTCCTGCAAGGTTTCTTAACTGTCAGGGATCTCTAGGCCTTTGACGTCGGTGTCCACCTCAAGTTGGTTCCCACCTGGGTAGTCAAACTCATTGATTTCCTTTTCCAGATTGCAATACAAGTTGCTGGAGGGGGTAACTGACATGTTGTTTTGCTCAGAGGTTGCCCTAGGGCTTCTTTTCCTTCTTCTTCTGACTTCGATGAACCCGTCTGCATCAACTTCTGGATTAAGGGGACCCTTGAATTCCTCTACTTTCGACGAGTGATTCAATGCTCCATTGTCATCTTGAGCATTTTTGGGGGCTTCTTGATTTTGCTTGCTTTTTCATCTCAAAGGGCAATCTTTGATCCTGTGACCTTGTTGGCCACAACGAAAGCATGCGTTGGGAAGGTTTTTGTAACTGATGTCTTGCTCCCATACATCCCCTTCGCCCAAGTCTAGTTTGATCTTCGATGGAAGTGGCATACTGAGGTCAGCCTCGACACAGATTTGAGGGTGCCACCGAGCGTTGAACGAGTGTCTTGCACCTTCATAAATGAGACCACCAATGTCCTCGCGTGAGGCCAACGGCTTGCCGATAGGAGAAACGATGTCCCACACGAAGTTGTTACTTTTTCTAGCTATAATCCATCTTGTCATGAATACTATATATCTGTAGTAGAACTAGATGGTTGGTACTTTGATAGTGGGGCGAGATAAAATATTCCCTTGTAGTGCAATTTTTTGAGTTCACTTGAGCCTACCCATAAAGGGGAATATTCTCACATGCACAAACAAATTCTCCTATCATGTAATGGGAGTTGGTAAGATCATTCTGACTACTATTGATGGTAGTTCTTCCACATTGTCAAATTCTTTGTTTCTGCAAGGGATTATGAAAAATTTATTGTCAATTTCAGCATTAGCCAAGATTGTCTTGGTTGTCGAATTTGTTAATGACAGATGTAGAACTCACAATGTATCAAATGAAAATGTTATTATTGCTTTTGCCATTTTATGTCATGGGTTGTATAAGCTCATAGAAAATGCAAAATATATGAATGCTTTGGCATGTGGAGTTCAAGATTCACATGCTATCTCAGATGCAAAGCTTTGGCATGCATGCTTTGAGGATCTAAGTTTCGCTAGTCTTTTATGCGTGCAAAAATATGAAATGGTGTCCTCTCTGCCTCGAATCATGGAAACTCATAAATATATTTGTGAAGGCTATATTATGGGAAAGATACAGTATTCCTCCTTCCAAAAAGATGGTTTAGTAGGAGCTACTTAGAAATTGCAGCTTGTTCATAGTTGTTGTTCTAGACAATGATAAGCACCATGCCAAGAAGCTCCACCTCCTTAATTATCAATCCACAAATAGGTTGATATGCAATCGTGAATGAGTGATGCGAGTGATGGTGAAGGTGAGAAGCATGCAAATGCACACACACATACACTAACACACACACATGGTAGAGATAAGAGAGAGGCAATGGAAGGTAAAAAATAAGCTTTATTACTCAAGAAGACTATTACAAGCTCTCACACAACCTACAATCTCTAACATGCTAACCTCAAAAATGCATTCTCTAGCTCTTTTTATAGTTTCTAGACTAGTTTTGGCCAGTTTCGAACCTAGTGTCTCCCATAGTTAAAAATTAAGCTCTAGGGGACATTTGGAGGTCCAAATGAAGTCTAGAAACTACCAAAACTGGTGTGGGCATTCCACCTAAGCTCATCAAGCTTGGGGACTCCTTGATTTGCACAAATGGAGCTGCTTGATACAAAATTGGTTGTTCTATGTTACATATGCTCCAAGAGTGATGAAAATAACTGATTGAAGTTTTGAATAAAGTATTATAAAACAGATTTCTTGAAAAATGAACATGCCTGACCCCTTCTAACTTAGTGCATTCCCCATCTACATGCTACCTCTATGCATGTGCCTGTGGTCGCTACCTATTGTATTGCCAACACCCCCTCCCTCTCACGTCTATGGTCCCAAATAGATCCTTGTTGCCGAGTACTACTGATGTATATCTGCAAGAGATCATGGGTGAGTGTTTGTTTGGTGACATGAATACCTCGTGCTAGATTTGTCTCTAATCTCACCCACTTGAGAGTCTGAAGTTCATCATGTGGTGGGAGTAGATAATGTGTCGAGTACATGAGTTGTTCACATGTTAATAGTTGTAACAACTCTGTTGGATGACTCATGAATACCTCTCGGTGGTTCTCCCATAACCGTGACTCCATTCTGGTGTGAGAGACATATGGTATAGAGTGACATGCTCCACCAGTGGTCTATCACAACAAATTGGACATTCTTTACAGAGCCTATAGACATGTGCTTCCATAGATGGCAATTACACTCCTAGTCTGTGCAGAGTTTGCAATGTACGGTGTTTTGAATGGTGTTTCTTTAATGCACCTGCAGGTTCCAATTGCAACCATTTCTCGTATTCTAACTCTTTCATGCAATAAGCAAGAATTCTTTGATTATCGTGTTTGGATACACTTCTTTCTAGTATCTGGTATCTTTGTGACTTGGTGATCTGGATTCATGACTTGAAGAATCTTCCTCACATGAAGAAGCAAGTACCAAATTAGAATGGAAGGAGGATACAGATGAAGAAATAGAAGCACTCCAAGAGAATGACACTTGGGAGCTAGTACCCAAGAAAGCATCAATGAAGGTAATTGGTTCTAGGTGGATTTACAAAATCAAAAGGAACTTAGATGGATCCATAAAGAGGTATAAAGCTAGACTTGTGGCTAAGGGTTTTGCACAAACCCAAGGAGTAGATTATGAAGAGACATTTTTGCCTATGGCTAAAATGCCAATCATCAGTGTCTTGGTAAGTGTAGCTGCATCTAGAAATTGGAATATGTATCAACTAGATGTGAGAAATGCTTTTCTCAATGGTTGGATTTTAGAGGAGGTTTACATGGCTAAACCTCCTGGCTATGAAGACCCAACCAAGGTAGATCATGTATGCAAACTGAAGAAAGCTCTTTGTGGTTTGAAGCAGGCACCTAGGGCATGTAATCATAGGTTAACAACCTACCTTGAGGATCAAGGATTCATGATGAGCAAGGCAAATTCTTCTCTATTTGTCAAGAGGAGTAATTCAGAAATCATATATCTATGTGTGTATTTTGATGACATAATTCTTACAAGTAGTGATGCCAATGGCATCAAACAAATAAAAAATCAGATGATGCAAGAGTTCAAAATCAGTGACCTAGGGTTTCTAAAGTATTTTCTTGGACTTGAGCTAGTATACGCTAACTCTTGAATCTACATCACTCAAAGGAAATATGTGGAGGAAATGTTGAAGAAGTTCCACTTGGATAATGCAAAGGTAGCTAGCAACCCTATTAAGGTAAATCATAACTTGAGTGCTCAAGAAGGTGATTTTCTTGAAGACATTGCAATTTACCAAAGCATAGTTGGGAGCCTTAAATATGAAACCTCAACCAGGATTGATATATGTTATGGACTAAGTGTTCAGAGTCAATTCATGCATAAACCTAGAGCACCTCACTTGGAAGATGCTAAAAGGATTTTGAGGTATCTCAAAGGTACTCAAAATCAAGGTCTTTGCTTCCATACACATCAAATTTGGACATTAAGCTATACTTAGATGCAGACTGGGTAGGTTGTGAGGATGCCATAAGAAGTACTTCTAGATATTTATCTTTTGCAGGTGATAAGCCCATCTCATGGTCTTCTAAGAAGCTACTAAGTGTTGCTCTATCTTCAACAGACACTGAATATAGGGGATTAGCATATGCTCCACAAGAAGCTATGTGGATTAGATTGCTCTACTCAGATTTAGGACTTCATACACATTCATCTATGATCTTTGGTGATAACAAAAGTTCTTTGCATCTTAGAGTCAATCCCATCTATCATGTAAGAACCAAGCATATAGAAGTTCACAATCACTATGTTAGAGAGAAACCCTTGAGCAAAAAATTCAATTAGCATATGTATCTACAAATATGCAATGTGCAGATTTGTTAACCAAAGCACTTGATGCTACTAAACTTTGGAGGTTTAAAAACATGAGTGGATTGCAGGACATTCAAGAAGACTCATGAAGAAGTATAAGCCAATATTTTTGGTTTGACGGGGAGTTGTCGGTGCAAGTATACAAGCTGCCACATTTGGCTAGGCATGGAAGCAGAATGTGCAACCACTTGATGTAGCATGTGAACCTTGGATTGTAATATTCACCAATGTAAAAGGTTTTTAACCTTGTGAGAATCTTGTAAATCCATATATCTCGTGGAGTTAGGAGAATTATGAGCTACGAGTCTCAATGAGAGAATATCTCCTAATTTGGAGGAATCACTTTTAGGTGGAGCCAAGTTTGAATTCAAATTCAAACTTGGAGGAAAAAATTCTTATAAAAGGGCTTGTAAAAACTCGTGCCCGTGTGGTGTTTTAGAGTTATTGATCATTGATCATTAGTAGATTTTGATTAGCTTACACTATAGCCTACTCATTCCACTATCATTGAACACCATTGCAATGCCAATGATCTTGTATAATCATGTGCTATAATACATATACATCATTGATCATCTATGTCTACTTCTCTACTATGACTACTTAGAACAACGAACTTTGTTTGATCATATCTCAATGAGTTCTCAACTATTTTGCATGATCTATAGCTTGTTGGAATCAACTTGAAGTCTTTTTTATGCTATCAAAGTTTTGTATTCAACCGTGAAATCACCATCAAAGTGTTCACTAGTCATTTATTGTTCAGTCCCGAAAAAGCCAGGGGTAAGCTTTGGATTGCTAAATTAATTTCTTAGAGTATAGTTCATCATTTTAAATGATTCCACTTGTAATAATTTGTTATCTAAGCTAACTAAATTCCCTCAAAAGGAATTCTATCAATTGTTACTATACTCTGAGCACAAAACAAAAGAACCAACACGTGTGAGGACTGAAATAGCAAGTTTTGTGATACTAGCTATTTGTGAAGTAGTATGTTTTGATTCAATTATTTCAAGCATCTACTCCAAAGTACATAGGTACTTTCTTGGTGTTATTTGCAAGCTAAAAGGGCCTAGTATCAAAGTCTGAATTGACTTAGGGTAGGTACAAAGCATGTTTTAGTAGCACCACCTCACTTCCTTGAGATATCCATCCATCTCTTCCAACACTTCTAAGATAGGCTCTTCCTCTAAAGGTTCTATCATAGACATGGAAATTTCATATCCATCCTGTTTATAGTGGGGGTTCCCTTGTTCTTTTCACTATGATATCCATGGTGGCTAAGCTCTCTACCCAACCATGAGGTTCAAACTCCTCATCTTGGAACATTATCGATGCATAAGCAGGATCTTGAAGGGTTTGAGGATATCGTTCAGAACCTAAAGCTCCAGCTTCTAATAATTATTCCTCTTCTTCAGCTACCTTACACATCCACATATGAGTGTCCTTGTGAAATCATCAAGGGTCTGATTCTATGGATTGCACCCACTCTATTTCGTCAGGCATCCTATGGATGATATTCCACTAGATTCGGGGCACATCATGATTGGAATAATCCTTGAGGTTGACTTTGGTGGTCGCTCCTAAATGTTGCAAGTACAAGAAGTTAGTTCCCCAATCTTGTGCAATTTATAAGTTTCACATGATTGGTCATCCCAAAATCATCTTGTACACATGATTCCTTCCAAACTCACAAATGGCAAAGGTGTACTCAAATTTTACACCACAAGTGGTGAGAGATATACCTTCCAGTAATCCTAATCATTTCTCAATGTGTCCTTCGGTCTTTTGTAGCTTCATTCTTATGCGTCTCAGTGTTGGTTTACCCCAGCATTTCCCTAAGGAAATGGTAGCAATGGCTACTCCAGCATATGAATCTAGGATGGTTTTAGTCGTATAGTCGTAATGGGTGATTCTAATTATTGGAGCTCCTTATACTAATTCAACCTTGTACTTAATTTATCCTAAGGATTGGGCACCTCATGCTTGGGAGAAGCTTGTTTAAGTACCACCTTTCGCTATAGCTAAGAGGAGTAGCGCTGCTTGATTAAGCTTTCATGTGATACCATGTGATAGAATGCTTTGGACCTAAAGAAAATTTCCACATAAGGGACACTTGGAGAGTCACTTGGAACTGCCCAAGACATTTACCCCCTTCGCCTACATATATATAATACATGAACACACACACACACACACACACACACACACATATATATATATATATATATATATATATATATATATATATATATATATATATATATATATATATATATATATATATATATATATATATATATATATATATATATATATATATATATACATATACATATACATATACACATATATATACATATACATATACATATACACATATACACATATATATATATATATATATATATATATATATATATATATATATATATATATATATATATATATATATATATATATATATATATATATATATATATATATGGGTGTGTTTGTGTGTGTGTAGCTAGCTGAGAGGATATGTACATCTCTCAGCCCTTGTGGGTTCGTTATCTCATTCCATTCGATAGTTAGAGTAGTATCCTTGTGCTTGTTGTGTGGATACAACACCCTCCTAGACGGAGTTACAACTTTGTGATGATTGATACCCATGTAGAAGTGGTTTTTATTATATTGACTTGATGGTAGATTCTAGGATACAATTAAGAACAAGTGGATCTCATAGTCCATGATCAAAGTGTCTACCACTACACCATGGATACTCAGCACCTAGAAAGCATACTCACAACCTTTAGGACCATGTTATAATCGTAATTAGTCGTACGTAGAATAATAATTAACATAGAGGAGCATCATATAGTATGTTCCTCTGACCCAAAAATCATGAATATCAAGCTTTTGTATAGAAGCTGGGTTTCCAGCTTTCTTCTATGTAATCGTCTTCATCTATGAAAATGTTATGTGACGAAGAGAACTGCTTGTTGGATCAATTCTATGACAAGCCTAAGTATTGGCTTAAGTCCCACAAATTCAAAGAAGAAGCCTTAAAATGAAGACAATGTAAATTTCACTTGTGAACTACCTCTTGTAACTTTTGAAGACTTTACTTAATGTAAAAGTGAAAGAATTTTAAGTGGTTGAGTCCACTAGATCAAAAAGGGAAAGAAGCGCCATGAATTCGTGATTTGTGGTAGATAGAGAATTAAATCAATCACTTATTGATTGGAGAGTGATTCAGGGAAGTTAGCCTCCCAAGCTCAACTATAAATAGATGGCAGCTTTAGTCATGGTTAGAGTGACCTTAGAGAAGACCTCGAAAAGATGAGCTTTATGCCATATCAAGGTGTGATTCTAAGGCACACATATGTATCCATAAGTCCATTGTATTGTAAAATCAATATACTTTCATTTTCATGATCATTTGAGTTCATATTTCTATGTTCTTGTGAAGTGTACTACTCACTTTCATATCTCTCAGTTTTCTTCGTCAGATTGCATAGATGGTTTCTTTGAGCTTGGTGCATCTTTTTCAATGTGTTAACTTCGTAAAGTTAGCTCTAGAAGTCTAATATTTTCTCACTAATTTTCATTTCATTTGGGTGTTTTAATCTTCAGTTATGTTCAGTTGAAGTCAGCCCTGTCTGTTTATTTTCACTTCTGTGTGAGGTACGAGACTTTTTTACTCATCTTGTCAGAGGTGTTTCTCAGTGTGTACTTATCCAAATTCAATTATTTAAAGCTTATTGAATTTAACATATTTCTAGTAGAAGCATACAAATTTTCATAATCATTGGATTCTTAAAGCGTGAGTTATATTCATTTTTCTGCTCACTAGTCTCATCGATGTAGCAGCCCATGAAAATGGGGATGATGTCGTCACTTGTTAAACATCATTCGAAGTGTGTGGTTCAATAGTTTTGATTAGATTAATCTTGAAAGTTAGCTCCTTAAGTTAGCTAGACTTCACCAAAAGGAATTAATTTAATTACTGCTGTGATCAGAGAATTATGCAAAACCCTAGACAAGTGTATGAACCAAAATAGCAAGTTCTTCACCTCTGAGCTAACTCCAACTTATCTGTTTTGATCTACGTTTTTGAGAGTGATCTTCCGAGGTACATAGGCTATCTAATATATCCATTGGCAAGCTTAAAGGGCCCACCACATACTCCTGGAGTTCATTTGGCTGGTCTAGATCAAGGATTTTACAACACCTCTTCATCTTCAAGCACATACCTATCCATCTCTTCACAGTGGTATCAGAGCAAGGTTGGACAACATGGCAGATGGATTTCCATCATCAATTGACATATTGGATAGAGGTAATTACTCAGATTGGTCATTAAGGATGGAAGCTTATCTCGAAGGTAGAAGCTTATATGGTTATGTGGCTGGAGATGAAGTTATGCCAAGTTTCAGAAACAAAAGTCATCCAACACAAGAAGAGCAAGAAAGATTGAGCACATGGTGTTCCAAGGTTGCACTTGCAAGGTCTTATCTCCTCAATTCTATCTCAAATTTTTTTTTGCCTCACATTAGAAGTTGTAAGACATCTCAGGAAGTGTGGGATGCACTTGAAGCCTTCTTCTCTTCAAGTAACAAAACTAGGAAGCATCAACTCTGGCTGGATTTCACGACTCTCAAGAAGGCTGCCAAACAAAATCTGAGTGACTTTGTCACAAAGCTCAAGGACATAGCAGATCAGTTGGGAAGCATTGGAGAGATAATAGACAAAGAGCAAATTTTAAGGTAGGTCATCAATGGATTGAAAGCAGATGACCAGTGGGAAGCATTCACCATAGCTATGGATTTGTACATGGACATGCATGTACCTGATTTCAATACACTCATTGGACAATTACTCACTCAAGAGGCAAAGCTTATCAAAAATGGAGAAAGCTCTAAAGGTAATCAATCTTCAGCTTTATACATTGATAAAGTAAGTCCAAGGATAACAAAGGAAAGGCAAAGAAAGTGGATGATGAAGTAGGTACATATCAAGTTAACTATGCAAGTAGAGGAAGACATGGCAGAGTTAGAGGAGGAGGAGGTAGACAAGGCGGGGGGAGATCCCAAGAATCCAATCCATGTTCTATTTGTGGACTAACTAATCATACAACTGAAAATTGCTTTAGGAATTCCAGGAACCAAAGAGGAAGAGGATACAACAGAGGAAGTTATGGCTACTCAAGAGGAAGGTTCAACAATTATCATGGCAACTACAACAACTACAATTATTCAAACTATCAAGGAGGCTACAAAGGAAGGAGAGACTTCAATAACTACACAGAAGACTCAAACAAAGAGGATTCATGATTGATCATGAACATGTTTATGCCACAAGGTAAATCTGATGATCATGTTTTCTACATAGATTCAAGTTGTTCAAATCATGTGGCAGGAAATGTGGCACTCCTATCAGATTTAGAAGATCTAAGGAATAAGCATGAGGTACAAACAGGAGATGATACAAGACACCTTGTGGAGAAAACAGGAAATGTCAAAGCACCTCATGGAAACATCAACCTACTCAGTAAGGTACTCTATGTCCCTACCATTACAGAGAATTTGGTAATTTTTGGGCAGATAGTAGAGAAAGGGTTGCAAGTCAGGTTCACAAAAGCAGGAGCATTTGTTGAAGATCCAAGTCAAGGGTTTAGAAGAATAGCAAAGGGAGAAAAGACAGGTAGACTATTCACCTTTGAGTTGCAAGACACAAGGAACATAGCTCTCTTGAATTATGGTAATCAAACACTCACACAACTAGAGGTATGGCACAAGAGCTTGGCACATATTGGTGAAAGATCATTAAAGAAAACTTGCAGGGACCAAAGTGTACTTGGGCTCCCTAACTTGTCAAGACAACATATAATTTATAAGTGTACTGCATGTCAATTTGGAAAGTCTCACAGGTTACCATTCATGAAGAAAGGTTATATGCATGGAGATCTCTTGGAGTTGGTTCATACATATGTATGGGGACCTAGCAAGGAAGCTTCAATATCTGGATCTATGTATTATGTCTCCTTTATTGATGATTGTAGTAGATGGACTATCCTACTCTTTATGAAACACAAAGATGAAGTTTTTTCATGTTTCAAAAGATATTTGGCTCTTGTGGAGAATCAAACAGGTAAAACACTAAAATGGCTAAGGTCAGATGGAGGGGGAGAATACTTCTCGCATGAGTTTGATTCTTTTCTTCAAGAAAGAGGAATCAAAAGAGAGGTAACTACAAGGTACAGTCCTGAGCAAAATGGAGTGGCAGAAAGGAGGAATAGTACAATTGTTGAAGCTACAAGGTCCATGTTAAATGAAAAGCATTTGCCTAATTATCTATGGGCTGAGGCTATATCTACAACCACTGACTTGATTAATAGGTTGCCGTCAAAATCCCTTGATGGGATGACTCCATATGAGGCTTGGAATGGAAGAAGACCTTGCTTAGATCATTGTAAAATTTTTGGATGTATTGCTTTTGCTCATGTTCCTTCAGAGGTTAGAGGCAAGATGGATCCAAAGGCAGAAACGTGTGTAGTTATTGGATATGACAACAATCAAAAGGGTTATAGGTTATACAACCCTACCAACAAAGGATTCTTGGTAAGTAGAGATGTAGTTTTTAATGAGAACAATTCATGGTATGAAGATTCATGCAAGAAGGTCAAATTGCCATATGACCTTGAACAAGATTTCCCAAAGCTTGGTAGAAAATATCAACCAAAGATTGAACAACAAGATATTTCAGAAGATGATGAAGAAACTCAGATGGAAAAAATCAAAGCATGGAAGTCTAAAGGTAAAGCAAAATTGCAGGAACTTGGACATAAGGCAGAATCATCACAACATGGCTTAAGAAGATCTATAAGGGAAAGAAAAAAACTAGAAAGGTATGGGTTTGACACCTCATTAGTAACTAAACATTCTATTTACATAACACAGGACATAAATCAAGAGGAGCCATCATCCTTTGAAGAGGCCAAAGCAAAATTAGAATGGACGCATGCAATGAAGGAAGACATTGAAGCACTTGAGGAAAACAACACTTGGGATTTCCCAAGACTTCATCCATGAAGGTAATAGGCTCAAGATGGGTCTATAATCTCAACAAGAGTTCTGATGGTTCCATTAACAGGTATAAGGCAAGGCTTGCAGCAAAAGGCTTTGCACAAACTCAAGGAATTGATTATGAGGAGACCTTCTCTCCTGTGGCAAAGATGCCTACTCTTAGGGTTTCGCTTAGTATTGCCTCTTCCAAGAATTGGAAGATACTTCAACTAGATGTAAAGAATGCATTCTTGAATGTTTGGATAATAGAAGAGGTATATATGGCACGAACACCTGGTTTTGAGAATCAAGTTTATCCTGATTATGAGTGTAAACTTAACAAAGCATTGTATGGTCTCAAGCAAGCCCCAAGAGCTTGGAATTTCAGGCTTGTTTCATTCTTGGAGGACAAAGGCTTTCAACCAAGCAAGGCAGATCCTTCACTCTTTATTAAAAAGAGTAATTCTGAGATCATCTACCTATGTGTATATGTAGATGATATTATATTGACAAGAAATGATACAAATGGTATGAAGAAGATCAAAGATCATATGAGAGAAGAGTTCAAGATAAGTGATTTGGGTTCACTTACCTACTTCCTAGGTTTGCAAGTTGTCTACAAAGATCATGGTTTATTTCTCACTCAAAGAAAGTATATTAAGGACATGTTGGCAAAATTCAAGATGCAAGATTGTAAGATTGCAGGTACTCCAATGGAGGTCAATCAGAAATTGACATCACATGAAGGTGAACTCATAGAGGACATCACATCATATCAAAGTCTAGTGGGTAGTCTCAACTATGCCACATTGACAAGAGTAGATATATGTTATAGTGTGAGTGTGCTAAGTCAATTTATGGGCACACCAAGGAAACACCACATGAATGCTGCCAAAAGGATTCTCAAGCATCTCAAAGGAACCATAAATGGAGGACTTTATTATCCTTATGTATCTGATTTAGGTTTGATGCTATTTTCTGATGCAGATTGGGCTAGTTCCAAGGAAGATAGAAGGAGCACTTCAAGATATCTTACTTTTGCAAGTTCAAAGCTTATTTCATGGTCATCCAAGAAGCAACCTACAGTTGCTCTTTCTTCCACAAAGGTTGAGTACAGAGGTCTTGCCATAGCGACTCAGGAAGCTATGTGGATGAAGAGATTACTCACAGATCTTGGATTGCAGTTTGGAACTCCAACTATTTTTTGTGACAATATGAGTTCTATTCATTTGGCTGCTATTCCTATTTTTCATGCAAGGACTAAACATATTGAAGTTCATTATCACTATGTACGAGAGAAGGTTCTAAGAAAAGAGATTCAAATATCATATGTGTCCACTCATCAACAATGTGTAGATATTCTAACCAAAGCTTTGGATGGTACAAAACTTTGCAAATTCAAGGCTATGATAGGTTTGCAGGTAATCTTGGAAGATTGAAAACGTCAAGCATACTTGGCTTGAGGGGGAGCTATTGGAGCAAGTCTATGACAAGCCTAAGTATTGGCTTGAGTCCCACGAATTCAAAGAAGAAGCCTTAAAATTAAGACAATGTAAAGTTCACTTGTGAACTACCTCTTCTAACTTTTGAAGACTTTACTTAATGTAAAAGTGAAAGAATCTTAAGTGGTTGAGTCCACTTGATCAAAAAGGGAAAGAGGCACCACGAATTCCTGATTTGTGGTAGATAGAGAATAAAATCAATCACTAATTGATTGGAGAGTGATTGAGGGAAGTTAGCCTCCCAAGCTCAACTATAAATAGATGGCAGCTTTAGTCGTGGTTAGAGAGACCTTAGAGAAGACCTCGAAGACCTGAGCTTTATGCCATATCAAGGTGTGATTTTAAGGCACACATATGTATCAGTAAGTCCATTGTATTGTACAATCAATATACTTTAATTTTCATGATCATTTGAGTTCATATTTCCATGTTCTTGTGAAGTGTACTACTTACTATCATATCTCTCAGTTTTCTTAGTCATATTGCAAACATGGTTTCTCTGAGCTTGGTGCATCATTTTCAATGATTTAACTTGGTAAAGTTATCTCGATAAGTCTAATATATGCTCATCGTTTTTCATTTCATTTAGGTGTTCTAATCTTCAAGTATGTTCAGTTGAAGTCAGCCCTATCTGTTCATTTTCACTTCTACGTCAGGTACCTGACTTTTTTACTCATCTTTTCAGAGCTGTTTCTTATTGTGTACATACCAAAATTCAATGATTTAAAGCTTGTTGAATTCCCCATATTGTCTAGTATCAGCATACAAATGTTCATAATCATTGGATTCTCGAATCTTGAGTTATGTTTATTTTTCTGCTCACTGGTCTCATTACTGTAGTAGCCTGTGAAAATCGGGATGATGTCATCACTTGTTAAACATCATTCTCAGTGTGTGGTTCATTAGTTTTTATGAGATTACTCTTGAAAGTTAGCTCTTTAATTTAGCGAGAGTTCCCATCAACGAATTAAGCTAATTACTGTTGTGATCAGAGAATTATGCAAACCACTGGACAGGTGTATGAACCAAAATAGCAAGTTCTTCACCTTTGAACTAACTCCAACTTATATGTTTTGATCTATCTTTTTGACAGTGACATAGGGTGTCTAATACATTTATTGGAAAGCTAAAAGGGCCCACCTCATGCTCTTGGAGTTCATTTGGCTGGTGTAGATCAAGGATTTTGCAACACCTCTTCATCTTCAAGCACATACCAATCCATCTCTTCACACTCCTTGCATAGTCCACTGACACTAGCGGAGACGTTAATGGGCATTAAAATAATAAGTAAATCAAACGCATATATTCCAAACTAGTATTTATCTTATAAATATAATTGTCTGTCTATGGTCATTTGCATATCTTGGTAGCGATAACTTCTCTAGAGGCCATAGAGAAGATCCCACATATGAAGCAAGATACCTAGATTACACGAACTCCCTTGAGGGGCATCAACTAGGCACTAGAAATATCTGGATAAGATATAGTACTAAGATTATAGGGGGAAAAGAAGGATGTGTAGAATATTACACTAAACAAGACTAGAAGTAGAATCCGAGCTTGGAAAGTACTTAATTAGAGATCACGACTTCTTGAGCTCCCAAGGCTAGTATTGGAAAGAGAAAGGTTATATGTCACCTTGTCCTCCTTATATAGGATTTCAATGGTGATTACAAATTGATGATGCCACTTATGATTTCAAAAATACAGAATAGGAAGCTTGGATGTCAAAATCAAGCAAGTAGACGGTTGCTCTTAGCATTTTGGAATGTTCCAAAAGTGATGGTATTATTAGTTTCTTCAAAGACTAAAACAATAATGAGATATACAAAGTAACAAGAAATAGAACGTTCAAGATGGTTTTCTTTGATATCCATAAACTCACCTTTCCCTAAAAGGGAAAGTCTCAAAAGGATCACTTTTCTTCTTCTCTTACTATTTTCTATAGGTTTTCATGTATGTTCATTACTCGAATACCCTTTCCAACAAACACCATATTCAAATATTCCACAAGAGGTCCTTGAATCCAATACATGCTTGACCTCAAAATATTGATGATCCTTAGTCTAGGTAGGTGGTGAAGGACTGGGTATGTCCTTTGCCAATGGAAAAAGTTGGTATTCTTTCTAAATGGGTACATTAAAAACTAGATATATTCTGATGGTTCACCAAAATAATGAAAGGACCAAATCTCTACTAGCTTTGCACCAGGCTGCAAAGTCTACAAACTATTTGTGAGTAACCATACTTTATCCCCAACATGATAAGAAGGATTCTAAACATAGTGTTGATCCAAATAATACCTATATTCTTCTTGGGCTCTAATGACATCTTACTCCATTTGTTTGTGAATATCCATGACCTATTGTTCCTTATCTTTACCACTTGGGTTTGACACATGGTTGGGAGTTATACATCCATTCTCTTGTGTTGTCCACAGTTCTCAAAAGAAAATATGTGTGCTTCGTAGATATGTGAACACTATTCTTATAGGAAAACTTTACAAAGGGTAAAAGTGCAAAATGAATAATTTGGATGATAGTTGATGGTGCAATAGAAATACTATTCTTAGACTTGATTTCATCATTCTATTTTTTCATAAGGCTATGGATGATTGGTCATAGATACTTTAAATTGAACACCAAAGATCTTGCAAAGATTGTTTTAAGATTGATATGAATTGTAGAGATTGATTAGTGAAAATATCATAAGAAAAAATCTATGAATCCTAGAGATGCATGTGAGAAAACGTTAAGTACTATCTACACCCATGATTACATTGGAATGATGTGTGCCCTCTTTGTAAATATATCCAATACAATAAGATTGGAAACATACTTATCAGACCTTGGTATATCTATGATGAAATACATAGATACTGAAGACCATGGGCCTATTGGAATAGGTGAAGGTTACAAGAGGCCATGAGGTTTATGGTGAGGTATGTTAGATTTATTGCGAGTGTCACAAATGTTGAAATATACCTTGACTTACTTCCAAATTTAAGGCCACCAAAAATATCTTGTTATAATTTTAATTTTTCTATTCACTCCAAAATGTCGTTCAAGAAGGTTATCATGAGGTTGGTGAAATAGTCTTATTTTTGGCTTTCCTAGAGGGACATACAATATCTTTTTATAATATAGTAACCCATCCTTTTCTTGGAACTCATTTACTTCAAGAGCTTTCCCTTCTTGAATTTTTTGTTTGACATTACAACACATTTTGTCATGGTAGTGACTCATGAATTACATGGTTCTAGATTGAATATTCCTCATCGCTTGAGGACATAGCTTCGAATTAGATATTTTCTTGGACTAGTATATTTTCTCGGTGATCTAGTGCTATGTATGTGTGTTATTGTGTATGTATTGTGTGTATTTTTGTTTGTTTGTTGTGTGTATGTTTCTATGCGTATATATGTGCATGTACAAATGTATATGTGTACATGTGTGTATATGTATATGTTCGTCTCTATGGACTTGTATCTATGTGTATGTGTATGAGTGCATCTATGTTCTATAGATGTCTAGATGTGTATTTCTCTAACTTTATGTGTGTGTTCACGTATATAAGTCCATCTTTCTATGCGTATGTATCATTATTTCTGTATGTTGTGTATATGTGGGCTCATGCATGTGTATGTGTATGCTTGTATGTGTATATATTTGTATATGATGTGTGTGTACTATGCAACTATGTGTGTGTTTGTGTTGTGGATGTGTGGAGCAGTTTTCACTGTTTATGATCGCATATGCATATATGTGTGTGTGTGTTTTATGTCCATGTGTGTGTATGTCATGTGTATGTGTTGTATATGTACACGTGTCAATTTTCTATATCTGTCTACATCTTATGTATGTGTATGTTTGTATGTGTGTGTGTGTATGTATGCTCGAATGTGTATATGTGGGCATATACATGCATACATGTGTGTGTACACATGTGCATGTATGTCTATATTCGTGTTTATGTGCTTT
>CM035412.1:158891190-158928690 GCA_020310875.1 Ceratopteris richardii
ATTCCACATCTGAGGGACACTTGAGATTGTTTAACAAAAGGAAGGCATTGCATTGATACTCTGGCATCTTCTCTCCCATACATACATACATAGAGAGAGAGAGAGATTGTACACACTCTCTTTTCACATAAGTGCCTTACTCTTTCATGCCAATCGCTACCCATCTCTATTGCTAAAAGTCATTAGAGCTTCATCTACTAGAGGCGGCAATGTTCTAAAGAGCATGAGAGAAAGAGCAATCCATGGACCTCCACCCCAATCGTTGTTAGATCAAGGGTGTCAAGTTATCCCTAGAGGTCAAGTCTTTTGCCTCCTTGGCATTCCGATGGGCTTTGGCATCTCAATAGACGAACGGTGGAACTGGGTGCCATCCAAACTGGATAGCAAACTAAATCATTGGAAAGGTATGCAAGTCAACTTGGCATGATATGCAATGGTTGTTAATAGATTTATGCTTTCTATGATTGTTTACTTTATCTCGTGTTGGAGACCTAAGGAGAAAGAGTTGGCCAAAGTGGAAACAATGTGCAAAAACTTCCTATGGACTAGGGACCCCAACAAGAGGGGGATTTGCAAAATAAAATGGGAAACTTGCATTACCTCGAAAGAATTAGGGGTCCTCGGTATTTTGGATATCGTTGCGTTGGCTCACAAGCTGGCGACAAAGTGGCTTATCAAGGCTTGGAGCAATAGTGAGTCCTCTTGGGCTAAATTGATCCTCAAAAACATGAAAGAACTTACCTTAGTTAGCCATCCTAGTTGGGAGGACATAGGGATCCTCATTCTTTTGTTCTTCCCCCACCCGGTGTTGTTGGTGCAAAGTTCCAATTCCACACATTTGGCTTGAAGTTCATAAACATATGAAGCTCCATGGAAACCATTGCTTGGAAGGATTTTTATCTTTACCATTTGTAAAAGACTTTTTTTGACTTAAGAGAATATTTGTAATCACCTACCAAGAACTCGGGGAATTGTTAGATAGAAAAGTAATGACTTCATCGAGGGAATATTTCCTAGAATGAAGGGCCACTTTTAGAGAGAGCCAAAAGTTAATTTCGAATTCAAATTTGAATGTAGCACTTATCTAAGTGACTTCTAAAATGTTGTGTTCAAAAACTCCATTCCCGAGCTCTCCATTGCCATATTGTAAGAGAGTGAGAACTACATTGTAGCATACACTACTCACCATCATTAGACTATGGTTGTCAAGCCTATGATCATGTACAACACTCTTCATTGATACAATAGATCTGCATTACTCATCTATGATCTCTCTGTTATAGTCATTCATAACTCTCCACTTGTGCTACTCATATCTCAGTCATTCCTACACCATTTTCAATTTTCTATAGCTTAGTGGAATCAAATCCACATATTCTACATGCTCACAAATTTTTAAGGATATCTATTTAGCCAATTTGGAGAAAAGCACATCAAAGCACTCACTAGTCAAACTCTATAGAGGTCTTAAAAAATTAGGGGTATTGATTCAATTGCTAAATTGATTGTTGTGTGTATAGTGCATCATTTTAAGCGATTCCACTTTGAAGAATTAGCTTACTAAGTTAACTAGATACCTCTAAAAGGAATTTTTCTTATTCCTAATGTACTAGTAGTACTCAAATAACAAGGAGCAGGTGTGTGATAAAAAATAGAAGTTTTTCATTGATCCTTCAACTTGGAAGTAGTCTGTTTTGGTTCAATCTTTTCTCACATCATTTCCGAAGTACATACGCACTTTAGTGTCATTACAAAGCTAAAGAGCTCCAAAACTCAACTCTGAAGCTACATGGGGCTGGTACAAAGCAAGATCTAGCAATACCTACTCATTTCTTGGAGTGTCCATCCATCTATCCCAAGAGTGGTTTCAGAGCAAAGATAATGTAAAATGGGAGATGGTTTTCTTTCTTTCATTGATCAATTAGACACGAACAACTACCAAGAATGGTTCTTGAGGATGAAGACATACTTGCAAGGAAGGAGCCTTTATGAATATATCTCAGGAGATGAGGACAGGCCCACATTCAGAAGCAAAGGTCAACCTACCAGAGAGGAGCATGAAAGACTCAACACATGGTGTGCCAAGGATGCATTTGCAAGGTCTTAATTACTTAACTCAATCTTTGATTTTCTTTTTCCACATATTAGGAACTGTAAGAAATCCCAAGAGACTTGGGAACCATTTTCTTCATATTTCTCTTCCAACACAAAGGCTAGGAAGAACCAATTATGGATTGAGTTTACCACTCAAAGAAAGCAACCCAGGGAAGGCATGTGAGAGTATGTGGCGAAAGTCAAAGATGTTGCAGATCAATTGGCAATCATAGGAGAAGAAAATGAAGAGGAGCAGATTGTAAGTCAAGTAATCATTGGTATTAAAGCTGATGACAAATGGGAGAGCTTCACAACTGCCATGGACTTATACATGGACATGTAGATTCCAGACCTTTCCACACTCATGGGGAAACTATTTACCCATGAAGCCAATCTCAACAAGAATGGAGACTCATCAAGAGTTAATAGCTCTTTTGCCCTATACACTAATAAAAGTAAATCCAAAGAGAAAGGTAAGAACAAAAAGGTTGAAGATGAAGGAACTGCCTCCCAAGCCAACTATGCAAGGAGAGGCAGAACCTCAAGAGGAAGGGGCAGAGGAGGTAAGCAAGGTAGGGGGAGAACTTATAGCTCCTCAACACGTAATATTTGTGGATTTTCAAATCATATAGATGAGTGTTATAGGAACTTCAAGAATCAGAGAGGTAGAGGATATCAAAGAGGTGGATGTACACAATTAAGAGGAAGGTTTAATCACCATCAAGGATACAATAACAACTACAACAACAACTACAATAGAAACTTCCAAGGAGGCTACAAATCAAGGAAGGATTACAACAACTATAGAGAGGAGCAAGAAGATTATCTTCTGATTATGAATCAAAACAAGGTATAAATGATGACCATCTATTCTACATTGATTCAGGATGCTCAAATCATGTGGCAGGCAATGTAGCTCTTCTCTCTGACTTTGAGGAACCAAAGGGTAAGCATTAAGTACAAATAGGTGATGACACCAAACACTCACTGATTAAAGTAGGAAATGTTAAGACCTGAGATGAAAACAAGAATCTATTGAGCATGGTTTTATATGTACCTACAATTACCAAGAATTTGATGAGTGTTGGACATATTGTGGAAAAGGGTTTGCGGGTCAGGTTCAACCAATATGCAGCATTTGTGGAGGATCCGCAACATGGATTCAAGAGAATTACCAAAGTAGAAAAGATAGGTTGATTATTCACTTTTGAACTTGAAGATACGAGAAATATTGCACTCTATAGCTACAAAGATCAAACACCCTTAGAGCTTGTAATTTGGCACAAGAGATTAGGGTGTGTTGGTGAAAGAACTTTAACACAAATATGTAGAGACCAATGTGTGCTTGGGATACCTTATGTATCCATGCAACATATGATTTATAAATGTGGCGCTTGTCAGTTTGGAAAATGTAATAGGTTACCCTTCTCAAGGAAAGGCTACATGCATGAGGAATACCTAGAGCTTGTCCATACAGATGGATGGGGGCCAAGTAAGGATCCCTGAATTTCTAGATAAACGTATTATGTATCTTTCATTGATGATTATAGGAGATGGACTCTATTGTACTTTATGAATCAGAAAGATGAAGTATTCAGTTGCTTTAAAAAGTATCTTACGCTTGTTGAAAACCAAACAGGGAGGAACCTAAAGAAATTAAGGTCAGATGGAGGAGGTGGGTACTTCCCAAATGAGTTTGATGCATTCTTGTAGGACGGAGGAATCAAGAGAGCAATTACAACAAGGTATACCCCTGAGCGAAATGGGGTGGCAAAAAGGAGAAATAGATTAATTGTTGAAACAACTAGTTCAATGTTAAATGAGAAAAAAATTACCTAAATACTTGTGGGTAGAGAGTGTATCTACTGCCACTTATCTTATAAACAGGTTGCCATCCGAATCTCTTGATGGGATGACCCCATATGAAGTATGGCATGGTAGAAGACATTCACGTGATCATTGCAAGATCTTTGGATGTGTAGCTTATGTGGATATCCCTTCTCAGATAAGAGGTAAGCTAGACCCTAAGGCAAAGAAGTGCATCTTCATAGGGTATGACTTGGAACAGAAAGGATAGAGGTTTTACAATCCTTCAAACAAAGGATTCATGGTCAGTAGAGATGTTATGTTTGATGAGAATGACTCGGTTCGAAAGTGAATGCAGGAAAGTAAAACTACCTTGTAACTTGGAAGAGGAGTTCCCAAGCCTCATTAAGGAGGATCCTACTTAGAATGGAAGCATCAACTCAAATGATGAGGCCATCATCAACATAGAAGAGTTCAAGGCATGGAAGTCGAAAGGCAAAGTCAAGTTGAAGAAATTAGAGGATATACCTGGATCATCCAACCAAGCAAATCAAAAGATCACAAAGGGAAAGCAAGAAGCCAATCAAATATGGGTATGACACTTCCCTAGTTACTAAGCACTCTGTTTATCTTGCAAAAGACTTGTCACACGATCCTCATATCACTCCTATCTCTTCCGCGAACTGACATTAAGAAGGTGGAGCTTCTTAACATGGTAGTTACCATTGTGCTAGACCAACACAAAATTTGGCATCGTTGCCCAGGATCGAGTCTAGGATGAATGTGTGATGGTAAGAGTATAGCGAGAAGTGGTGTTGTAAGGTGAAAATTTCAGCTTTTTTTAGTGTTTTTAATTATTGTTTTTGTGTTTTTCCCCTCCCCTACACTCCTTCTTCATCATCCCATCATCTTCCTCCACTCCGAAAAAGTAAAAAATTTCACCATATCCACCCTTTTTCCTCATTTCCCCTCATTTGTGCATGCGAGAGAGAGATAGAGAGCTTTTTTGCTTGCATGTGCTTGTGTGGTTTTGCATTTTCTTGTAGGTAGAGTGCTCTAGAGAAACAAGAAAGCTTCCAAAAGGTTAAAAAAACCACTTTCTGTCAGAATCTGCGATGTGTGTCAGACCATCAGACCATCGCGATGGTCTGCCAAACTTGGAATCTTTGGTAAGCAAGTTCATCACGGTGTAGAGCACATTTGTGCACATAGGAATCCATATTTGCATTTTGAAAACTTGCATTTTGGTGCACCATCGTGATGGGCTTACACCATCCCGATTGTGTTACACCATCGCGATTGTGTTACACCATCGGGATTAGCTCAAGCCATCACGACGGCTCGGCCAGATCATCGTAACGGTCTCCCACCATTGTGACGGTCTCACACCATCGTGAGGGTTCCCTTGAACCATCGGGACCGTTCACTTGAACCATCAGGACGGTTCACTTCAACCATCGCGACGGTTCACTTGAACCATCGCGATGGTTCACTTGAACCATCGCGACAATTCACTTGAACCATTGCGACGGTTCACTTGAACCATCGCGACAGTCTCATCAAGCCCACGCCATCACGATTGGCCCATGCCATCGCGATGAATCATCTCACATGTGTCAAGATAGACCATCGCGACGATACCAGGTACACCATCAGGATGCCTCACAGTTGGAGCATCCAGATTAGCTCAAGTCATTGGGCCTCTTGACCATCGCGATGGGCTCTCGCCATCGTGATTGTTGCGTTGACCATTGATTGATGCCATATTGAGAAAAAATTTGGGTGACTAAGCTCATTAGAGACCGTTTAACTCATAAGTGAAGAAAAACCTAATTGCTAGTTTTTACCCCCGAGGACCTGAAAGCTCATATCTTTTTCCTTAGAAGTCCATTTTTTGAGCTTTATAGCTTATTAGAAAGCTCTTTGCGAGTATTACGTGAGCTCAACTGCTTTTTTTTTCAAAAAGAAGACATTGTTTTTTTGGAGAGGATAATTTGAGGTTGACCATTTGTGGTACTAGAAAAGAAAGGGGGCATTGTAAATTCGACCATAAGAGGAAGGACCCTAAAAGGTGTATATATTAAAGTGCTTGAGCATCCATTTGAGAAGTGGTCTGAACATTGAATTTTTACAGTTCTAGCAAGGGCTATCAAGGGAAATCAAGGCAAGGAAGTGAAGAATGCAAGGCTTGGGAAGTGCGACTTCTTGGGCATCAGAGCAATCAAAGGAGCTGACTCGAGGTTGGAAGAATACTCAACCCCTTCACACAAACATTAGCTTAGGCTAAATGGTAGCATTGTGGGTTAGATTAGAACGACGCTAGGAACACATCAAGTTCAAGAGACCTAATTTTTCAAGTCCAAGACTAAGGTAAATGTGTGCAATACAAAAACCAAAAGGAAAGAACTTAAGTATGATGGAACGAGAACTCAAAAGTACAACAGAACGTCGATTCCTGACGCATACAGTAAGACAAGAAAAGAATCTAAAGGAATTAAAAAAGAACCAAGCAATTAAGAACAAATAAACATTGACAATGAGACAGTGCCAGGAAGTAAATTCATGAACCTTAGATCAGGCAAGCATAAAGGTAAGTCAGACTGATGAAGCCTTAGGTCATCAGAAGCAAGTGTAGGAACTGCACGTTCGTGGGCTCAACAATTGAATAGCTATCCGCACGAGTTGATCTCAAATACGGGTGAATCACAAATGTATTTTAGCATAGAAAGACGAGAAGGAGGGTTAAACATAGCATATTTGGAAAGACCCGAAGGATGCTACAGAACGCAATTAGAATTTGTCTAAACCAACCACTTAGGTGCCCACATTTATGATGATGGTTTGCGAAGACAAGTACTTCAAATGCATAATCCGCATCAACCCCTTGGATTGGAATTTCTAGTGGTGAAATTTGAGAGACATGCATACATAGACAAAGAAGGAACAATGTACATCATAAGTATGCAGCCAAATAATACCAATGAGTTTGGTGTAATTCAATTCGAGACGGAAGTGCGAACCCAAGGAAAAGAACCACTAGGAGATGAACCTAGGACACCTAGAGGGAAATCTGTACTGACAAGAGTACTAATCCCAAATTGGATCCCCGAGGATAATAGAATTATAGAGTTGTTTCTAAATAAGGAAAGTGATGAAGCGTTTTGGAGGTACCGGATGGAACAACCTAGTGAGGTAGGTTCCATCATGATTTACGAATTCAAGAACCCAAATACACGTGGAAAGGCTGTATATCTAGATGATACTTCAGAAAGGGTGTTTGTAGTATCAGACCATGCAAGAAATACCTATACATGGAGAGGTGATTTAGTATTTCATCCATCACAAGCTAATGTAAACGCAAGCCATCATGGTGCTGGAACATCATCAGCCCATGGATCTCAAAGAGAGAAGAGTAAGGACAAACCGAAAGTGAGCTTCACTCATCCCATAGGGAGAGATCCACCACAGACACTGATAGAGTGGAAAGACAAAGGTAACCTAGAATACCAGGTGGTAGAGATGATTTTCCTCTACCTAGACCATGTGAAAAGGCCACGATATTAAGACCCACTCAATTAGTAAAGTTGATGAAAAACTATTTTGACGGG
The DNA here is from genome assembly GCA_020310875.1 of Ceratopteris richardii. NCBI lineage: Eukaryota > Viridiplantae > Streptophyta > Polypodiopsida > Polypodiales > Pteridaceae > Ceratopteris > Ceratopteris richardii. Next base: position 158,898,699 of record CM035412.1, read on the forward strand.
ACAGGAGATCCCTATGATCATGTTGTAGAATGTAAGCAACTGCTAAGGGCAGAGCAGGTAGAAGACATGTTTATGCAATACAATGCAGTTGGATTAACGTTAAAGAATATGGCTTTAAGTTGGTTCCAACCATTTCAACAAAGGCAATTTAGAGATATCCATCACTTGTTAGAGTCATTCATCATGCTAAATCTCTAAAAGTGGAATCAGACATGATACATCTTCATTAATTCATAGTTTCAAACAGACCCCTCAAGAAACAATTAGACTGGTAGGACATAGGTTTAGTCAATATGTGGAGAGATATCCGATGCAAGAGTTACCCTCACAAGCCAAGAAAGTGTCACTGTTTTTAGACAGCCTCTTGAGCTCTAAACTATGCTCCTACATATACTTGAAGGAACCCAGAACATTAGAGCAATGTGTGAGAATTCGCATAGACATTGAGGAAAACTTAGGACATGATTTGGAACTCTCAAAATCTTATAAGGACTCAGATTATTCATCTCTAGAATCCTCAAAATTGTCTAGCTCGATAGAAGACCTAGTAGAAAAAGTTGCCAGAAACTAGGAGTTTCTAGTAAACATATGCCTAGGTTAACAACAAATAAGCATTGTTACACCTGTGGTGGTGATCATATGGCAAATGTGTGTCCCAATGCAACACAACCAGAAGCCAACCCTAGTGGCCAATACTGTACAGTTGAGAGACGATACACGCGGCTCAAGATTACCCCTACAACAAAAAAGCAGTAAGATAGAATTACTCGCAAGCATACCCACAACCAGGTAGGTATCAAGACTAATACAATTCTTAGCCTCATTACTATAGGATTCCTCATAACTATCCTGATCAAGCTCAATAACAACCTCAACCTATTTTAGCTCAGCAGGCACCCCCACCAGGTAATGTCATCCGGGTCAAATATGCTGCTACAAAAGAGAATCTCAATAGGGCTATAGTGCCTTTTTCACCCCTGATCACTAAAATTTACCCTAACTACAATAGTTTTGGCTCAACTCATGTAGATAGTCCACCCACATATTACACAGAATCAACACAACATGTGGAAACATATAAATATGATAGTCCACCATTGGAACCTAGTTGGGAGCCCGACTATGCTAATGTGATGTACACCAACCCTAATCCGCGACCCCAACTAAGACAACAAAGACCACACGGACCTAGAGGATCATGGTTTAGGTGCCAAGGACATCATTTCATAAAGGATTTCCCACATCCTCCAATAGCAAGACAATCACAATACTATAACATACAAGGTTTTTTATGTCGAGTGTGGTAAAGAGCATTTCATCAAAGATTGTCCCAAGAACCCTGCCAATGCTTCAAAGGTGACACCCATCAACATGATAGGTATTGTGCATAATGCAGATGGATCCTACCCTATATACGTTCCTATCCAAGCTATAACAAGAGCCTAGACGCTCTTCTGAGAAGATAGCCAAAACTAGCGAAGTTGGAGATTCTAGTAATAAAAAGAAAAAATCTTGGAGATATTCTAGAGAAAGGATTAAGAGAAAGTGGAGTAAAAACATAACTTAGTTGGAAGGTACTTTAAAGGAATCTAGAGCCAAAATCCTAGAATTGACTTCTCAAGAAGCTAATCAAGAGAACCTAGCTCAGAAATGAGGATCACTTCTAGCAGAATCCATATCAGAAAACCTAGACATGATGTTTTGCACATATCAGGCTAGATTAAAGGAAGGAACCCCGATAGCAAAAATGAGTAAGAACTACCCGAGAGCATATCTAGAAATTGAGAGGACTAAACTTTGCATGAAAATGGTAGAATTAGCACAAACAAGGTTCGAAGCCTCTTTATATCTCAATTGGAATAACATGGACAAACATGAATTACACTTTCAAGGACTACTGGAGAGGTTAGAATACTTGATCAAAAGCAAAAAGAATACGAATTTGCATAGGAACCCTATTTTTTCGGAGACACAGGAAAGAAATGCACCATCCCTGCCTCAAGTACCAAACATAGAGGGTTAAGACAACCTGTCTTCCATACATAAGTATTCACATGAATTCCTAAGAGAAATCCAAGAAGAGAAGTGGAGAAAAGAACAAGAGACATCCTCCTATTCAAGAAATAGATGACTTGTAAGAGCAATTTCTCCAAGATATCCCCTCTATCTACAATGATGTAGAGGAAGAGCAACTGAGTGAATGCATAGATTTTGCATCCAATTCTTTGCAAGAACTACCTCATTTCATAGGACCTTGGGAAGCCAAGTGTATTAGCATGAGAGCACCCATGATATTATTGTGGAATGAAGAATCAGTGATCCCTAGAAACACTGAAGTGAAAAAGAACAACAAAGTACAATGTCACCTCACTTTAGAGGAATTGTTGAGGGTTAAGCCAGAGTTGTGGAGGCATGTAGCAAACCAATTCCTTGAGGTGGCTACTACTCCCTATGACTACAAATTTCTTATTTGAAAATGTCTTTATGAGATATGGACTGCCTATAGAGTTAGTGAGCGATTGAGGAACTCACTTTCTAAACCAAGTCATTGAATATTTGTTACAGGATTTTATGGTGATTCAAAAGAAATCTGCACCATATCATCTTCATGCGAATGGTCAAGTTGAAAGCACTAAAAAGATCCTTTGTAACCTACTAACGAAGCTCATGAACAACAAACATTCAGATTGGGACAAACATTTACACCACACTGTTTGGTCAGAATATTGTGCTTCCTTTGGACTTCTTGATACCGATCCTTAAGGTTGCACAAGAACATCAGTGGACCGGCCATGAATTATCATCAAGAATAATGGACTTGGAATGATTAGGAGAAACCAGGCTCAAAGCAGTAGTAGGTATATATGTAGCAAAGAAGCGACAAAAAGCCTATTTTGATGCACATGTGAAAGATAAAGGCTTAAAAGAAGGATATCTAGTCCTAGTGTATATGCTGAAAAAACATGCACAAAAATTAGAAAAGCAATGTTATGGACCTATGATCATTAAGAGACTCTCGACAAGTGGAGTGGTACAATTAGCCACCCTAAAAGGAGACATACTGCCTAATTACATTAGTGGGTGTAGAGTTAAGCTTTATCAGGAACCTCTTATGAAGGATATACTTAGACGACTCACGTTAACAAAGAAGCGTAAGGAGGAAGAAAAGAGAATACGCGTAGAAGCTCAGGCAAAAGCTATAGAACTCATTAAGCGCATGAAGCTAAAAAGATAAGGAATAGGGAGAGAACATTATAACCATTTGGAAACAACACCCAAATACCCCATGGCCATGTCTCAAGTAAAGTCAACCACTCATCCTAGTATAGTGGATAGAAGACCATTCATTATAGTCAGGCTAGAGCACGGAAACCCTTGCCATGAGCTCAGGGCTTTAATTGACTCAGGTTCTATGACTAGTGCGATTAGATGGTCCCACTATAAGGATTTAAAATAGAAATATAGTTAATTGAGGCATACCTCATAGGGCTAGGAGGCATGGAAACCCCTTGCATGGGTGAGGTGGACCTTCCTATCCTCAGTGGACCTAAATTTTAGACAAGGATCCTTGTAGATTGGAACCTTAGGTCAGCGGTGAGTGATACCACTTGACTTCCCTAACCACACTCCACCTGAGGTATGTAACCCTAGACGATATGAAATGCATGCAATGGAGGATCGGAAGATCATTGGCCAGATAAGTCACGTTACATCTAACCCAACCCATGTGGGCTTGCCAATGGACAATTGCCATTCAGAAGAATGTCAGGAGATTTTCCCTTGGTCTTCTTGCAAAGTAGAAGGGGTCACCACCCAACAAACGGGTTAGGTGGGTTGCATGAGTGGTCAGGTGGATTGCATCAGAGGCAAAATGGGCACGATACCCTACAGGGCCCATCCTTTGACACTTATTGTCGACTGCCCTAGATTAATGGTGCAAAAGGTTGTACTTCCTAATGGACAAGTTTTGCAAGTGTTGGAACTCCCTTCTTTTCCAAAACAGAGTGTCCATCCGACCTCTCAACCTCAACCACAATGGAGGAAGCCAATCTGATGACCATATGAGACAACACAAGGAGGAAAGTAGTATCACCATAACCGAGCAAGTGGCACAAGACAAGTATCGGTGCTTAAAGGATAGAAAGCACTAACAGATTTCAACAAAGCACACATTGACAAGAAGAAGTTAAGGCAGAAGCAGAGTTATCATCTCACATCTCCTTGACCTTCTTCCACAAGTACAAATAGTCGAAAGATTTGGATCACCAAGAAGTACCTTACGAATTGATCCACGCCCACACAGATATGGGTACCCAAACAGTGTATCATAGCTCAAAACTCAAGCCATGTAATATATACCCCTTACAAATCTCTTCATCCCTCAATACCACCACATCCAATATCACCTTTTGTCCCTCTATAGAAACATACCACCCACTCAAGAACTCCTAGGAAATGGATACAGAAACGTATCCACACGTCTTCTTAGAAACCGCGGTCTAACATTACTCCCACCCCCACTAAAAACTACCCTTGTAATAAATCATTCACAACTGAACCTTGTACAAATTCACACACTATCACCGAACATCACTTGTAATAACATCCAATCAAGCAATGTATGCACTATCTGAAGCATGTAGGTCTCTAGAGACCTGCATTAGTTTTGTGAAAATCATTCTATAAACCACCTTATAACACTTGGCTACACAGGTTACACATAGGTTATGGAAAGGGATTGCGGTCTCACTTTAATGGGATCATGATTAATTTCCATACTAATGTGCTAATCTTTTGTAGCAGATCTTCTCCACACTCGCATCACTCATCATGTAGACAAAAGGACCCTCTGAAGCTGGCCCCAGTGTACCGATGGTCAATTTTGGCAAATTATTGGCTGAATCCTATCCTATCGTACAACCGCCAGAATTTTAGGGCTTCCGAAGATGGATGCCCATCGACGACCCAGCCAGGGGATATACCAAGAAAGTTCACCGTAATTCACATTGGTTCCAAGGTTTAGTAGGACCTTTAGTAGATGTAGATTTAATTTTTGATGCCACATTCACTTTTGATAGTAGTAATTGGGGCAAGTATCAGTTCTTCTCCAGAGAATTTAAAGTGCTCCCAAATACAGAAGATTTAAAGCATGTTTGCGCAAGAGCAGGTTTTACAGAATACTTCACTGGTCCACTACCCAAACCAAAGATTTATAGATGTTACTACCTAGTGACCACACTTATAGCCTCCGAGAACAAGGACTTACTAGACACATTCATTCTACTGTCTTTGGTAAATAACCCCCCATTCAAAAAGTTCAATCTTTCAAAGGACTTGATTCGAGCTGCAATTAAGATCCATGGAACTCACATGCTGACAGAGTGAGAAAGGCTGATTCTAGAGCCGATGAAGCGTGGTGATGTTATCAAATGGTAAGACATCTCTGCCATCACACCATAGCTATCTAAGTTGTTACGTATATGTATGCAACACTTTGCATTCCTAGCTCAGGATCGTTTCACTATGGCTCAAAAGCGTATTTGGTTTGGATTGTATTTAGCTTGAATTGGGCCCCAGACAATAGATCTTGCAAGTTGGATCATTGATGAGTTGTATCTAGCACAACATAGATGGGAAAGGAAAAAACTCATCCATGGATGTTGTGCTCTCATGAGAACTGTGTATATGTGTTTCGCTTATGACTTGCCTATATAAGGAGCAATGACAAGTGGAGAATTGAAGGCATTCAAAGGGACCACCAAGAAGGCCAGAAATACCAGCAAGGGATGGGTAGGCAAGCGTATGCAAGGATCTATCCCATGCATACAAGTTCCAGAGTCCCTGTCACCCCAACCATCTCCAAAAGAGTCACCTACGGAACCCCCTACGCATATACAACCCATCTGCATATGACTATCACAACCTCTCATCACAGAGGGCACTACTAGTGCAGTTACCTCTCATGCAACCTCAGTTCAGGTACCCACCACCACAACAATAGTAATTCCTACCTCCATTGGCGCAAAAGCATTTACTTTTCCTATACCCAACTTGGAAGTAGAACCAATGAATACCACATTCGATTTTGAAATGCCAGATGCTTTTTCAAATGAATTTCAATTTTATAAATGACAATTCTTCTCTCAAGAATATGAACGTCCAAGTTACCCTACCACACCCCCTGATCAATCGCAAGAGCAAGTAGTATCTAGCTCCGAAGCAGAAAGGACAGAGACTGATGATGATGACGGAGATGATGAAGCCAGTCAGGCCAGTCATAAATCTCAAGAGAATGTGCAAATGGATGAAAAAGACCAACACACTAACACTCAAGGTGACACCAGTACTTACAAAGATGAGACATTTGAATCAGTGGCCTATACATTGTCAATCAAGAAGCTAAACCAAACCATGCGAGAAGTTTGGGAATCCAAAAACTTTTAGAGGAAGAAAGAAAACACTTGTAGAACAAGAACTAGCTACAAGAGGCTTCGAAGAAGCCTACATTCAGGGATTCAGAAAATTGGTTAAATCAGTGGCACTAATTAAGAATTATGCTACTTGTAGAGGAAACCACTACCACAATTTGACCCATGCCACATACGCTTGTTATCAAAACTGGGTCAATACATTCGTGTACCAATGGATGGCCAGTCATCACAACAGGCCTTGGAAGCATGGCTCATTCTTGAAGGATCTTTGGTAGAAGAAACGATCGTCATCCACTCCCCATATTGCAGCTCTAGCGTAAATATCCCTAACATCCTCGAAGTACCCAGCACACCAACTCCTCCTATTTCACCTCCAACCCCTCCAATCTCCCTTGTACACCCTTCCTCTCATAGATCATCCACATCCTTCGATAGTGGGGTAGCCAAAGCCTTTATTGCCTCAACTCCTCTCACCCTTTTTGTACCTACACAACCTAGCTTACCTCCTAGGAATTTCACCTTTCCATCCAGTCCATTTCTCCCTCCAACCATCCCTTGCTTCCCCACCCCTCCAAGAACCCTATTCCCAATTCCTCCTCCATTGAATGTCTCCCCCGTATCACCTCCCCAACCCACTCTATTTCCTCTTTCCCCTCTCCACCAAGCAGTACAAGAGACCCCTTCTGTAAATTACTCGGCAACATTTGTAAATCCTGATTTCACACCCACTCTTCACTCACTCCACCATTAATATTATCACCCACAATCGACACTGCATTCCGTCAAATGTTCATATGTATTATACAGGTGAGAGATGAGTTTGCATCTCTAGGTACAAGTTATCAGATGCTATAGTAGACCACGAACGACTTACAATTGCAGCTAAATTCTTTATCAATTGAGAATGCCTCCCTTAACACACGCTACCAAGAGCTACGCGAGGCCTACCATAGAATAGAACTAGAAAGTGAACTGAAGAAAAAAGAGGCCATTATCGATATTGACAATTTGTGAAGGGCTCAAATTATTCGCAATGCGACGCTCACTAGAAACATGGGACTACTCAGACGCCACCTAGCAAGAGCCAAAGAAGAGAATCAATGTTTGCAGGAATAGATTAGAGAGAACCTTGAAGCTACTTTAGACCAACCAGACGAACTCTTGAGTCCTAGTCATTTGAAAGCTCTCCCCTCAGAATCCATGAAGATATTATTGGAAGATCACATCACACTACTAGAGGACTATGAAAGTATGAATGAGGAATACCAGAAGCTCAAAGAGGAACACAAAATATTAGAGTTAGGAGCACCTGTACAACAAGTACCACCAACACTTGCGGCCACACCTACTAAAATCATTGAGGAACTCAACGCTTTATGGGCCTAGGTATTGAATCTTCAAACATAGATAGTAGCATATGAAGCAACTCCTAGGCTAGATTCCCACCCGGAACTACTAGCAAATGAAGAAACAGTGACTATCCGGATGGAGGACACTTTTGAAGAAGCTTATGAGCCACAACCCATCCCAGGCGGATGAGTCATAGCTAAAGACCAGACTACCTTTGAACTCCCTACTCCCACGTGGATGAAGACTGTAGAAGAACTTGGCAAGACACACTCAGCACGTGTGGAAGCTCAATTACATGCAATGGCCATGATAGAGGAACATATACTATAATCACATTACTTTGCTCATTTGGGCCCTCACATGTACATATTTGGGCATAAGCTACAATATAAGCCATATTTTATGTTAATGGAAAAATACCGATTGGCCATCGAAAAAGAGACAAGCAAGAAACCTTCCCATGCCCTCAGTTTGAGCCTGAAGACCTGCCAACAGATGCGTAGAGAGAAGAAATATATCAACCAACTTGGCACGAGAACTTTTTATAGGAATATCCAGAAATTATGAGCACATGGGTCAAGGCACCACTCCATTTAAAGTATAACCCATGTTGGGAACCAATGCCACATCGTCGCTCCTGGAAGGCCTTTGCAATCAAAGTACAGAACAACAAGCATTTCCAAGACTAGCTCAATTACCCGTACTTCACTCCACCCACTAGACCACCAAGTGTAGGATATATGATGGAAACTATTTGCCACTTGCTTCCCCACTTATGAAAAATGGATGATGTAGCAGCGCATATGACTGTCAAAATATTTGACATGATGCAAAAAGTATTCAAAGTCTTCCATCGCATCAAGGCACTGCATGTTAACACCCCAGGCTACAAGCATGGTAATCAAGATTTAGCGTATGATATAAGCACGACCGCATGGCTACGGGTGTGTTATGCCTGGCATTGTAGCATCAAATATCTACCAGCATGCTACAAAATGACCTTCAAAGAAATGTTTACTATAGGATTTTGGGAATCAGATTTAGAGGTGTTCATAAGCAGGCCCATACACTTACTCCAATTATTTGATCGAGAACAAATGGTGCACTCCATGCACTATAGGCTACTTCCACCAGATGAACCTCAACCCATAGATTGGTAAAAACACGAAGAAGATATTGCAAAAGGATTTCCCATTTTAGAGCACACCCTTGCTCAGGACCTCCTACAAATTTATATCCGACAGACCCCGCAACAAGGTTCTATCAAGGACGACAGAAGCGAGAGGGAGGGGGTGTTGGTAGTAGCCAGAGGCATAAACAACGAGTAAACATGTGAAAGCAAATCACAAGGAAGTACTAGGGAGCCAGTCGAATTATTTTTCAAAAGAAATATCTTTTATATTACTTTTTAAAACCCTCAACAGTGATTTTCATCACTATTCTATCATATGTAACATAGAACAACTACTTTTGTAATTCATAGCTCCATTTTGTGCAAGACGAGGAGTCTTTGATCTTGAGGAGCTTAGATAGAATGAGCCTATCACTTTTGGTTATTTTTAGACCTCCTTTACCCTTTCAAATAGCACTTAGTACCTATTTTTAACTATGCCGGTCACTAGATGTGAAATCGATCAAAACTAGTCTACAATCTATAAAAAGAGCTAGAGAGCTCATTTTTTAGGTTAGCTTGTATGAGTAGAGAGACCTTAGAGCTATTTTGAGCTTGTAATTGAGATCTTGAGTAATAGAGTCTATTTTCCTACCTTCCATTGTGTCTTGCTTGTCTCTTCATTGTGTGTGTGTATGTGTGTGTGCATCTCCATGCTTCTCACCTTCACTCTCACTACATCTCACATTCACAATCTTCATATCACTCCTATCTCTTATGTGGAGTGACATTAAGGAGGTGGAGCTTCTTAACGTGGTACTTACCATTGTGCTAGAGCAACACATTGCAAAGCTATAAGGTCCCACAAGTCAACTTTGAAGCCACAAGGGGTTGGTACAGAGCAGGATCTAGTAGTACGTAGACAATTCTTGGAGTTTCCATCCATCTATCCCAACAAGTGTCCCATAAGGTCTCTAGCCTCATGTGTTCCTTATAGATGAGTTGGAACAAGTCCAAACAATTCATTAGAATGAGTGATGAGTGGAAGTGGGTGGCTGGGATAAGACAAAATGACTCTATCTAGTTCCCGATCAACGGCACGAGAGGGGTGCAGTCTTGGAACCTGCAAACTGTTAAGCACCTATGGAACAAGGGTTTCAAACACTGGAAATGGATCTGGAAACAAGAGATCAGCCAGTGGATCACGTTCAAAGACTTAGAACCGAGACATAGAGTTACCCTCGAGTAATGGACTCTTCCTCAAGGGAGCTGTTTAGCATGGGACTGCTCAACTACCCGCCTTCTCTACGGATAGGATTTTCCTTGCCTGGAGGGCCTCAAATGGAGCAATGGTAAGAAACTATCTAGAATCCCCAACTTCAAATAGAACTTCAATGTTCATCACACCCATAACAAGATGTTGTGCCTTTCTTGCACCAGACTTCGATGGAAACTAAAGTTCATGTCTATTTGGCACCCCCTAATTGAGATCAAAAAGTATGTTCTCATGTGGAAAATATTCCATAAGGGTATCTCGTCCAATGCAAGAGATAACAAAATATGTGGTGTGGCTCCATCGTGCAAGTGTTTCCATTGATGCATCGAAGATTTAGGTCACCTGTTCTTTGATTTCCCCAAGTCCCGTGTTATTTGGCATCACGTGATGCGGGTATTGAGACACCAACCAAATGAATTGGCAACACGAGTTGTTGGGTGAGGCGGTTGGCTAATCATCTAGGATGTTGAATGCCATCAAGGGTGAGACTCTTTGGAAGATTTGGAGGGAGCGATGTGCTATCAATTTTGGTCAAACTCCAAAGGAATGGTCAATTGAGAAATCCTTGTTTCTTCTAGGTAAAAGAATCTCCCGAGATAAGAGATCTCCACCGTTTAGACATCACTGTATTTGTCTCCTCGAAAATAACAAATCGAAACCCAAATGGGTCCCACATGAGGGAGGTGATAGATGTGTCCACCTGATTTGTAATGCCCTCTAGGTTGTCATACTCCTCCCCTGCATTGTGGGATTTGGGGGGTCCCATGGGCACTAGTTCCATTCACTTGTAACTTTTCTTCTTTATTTTAATTAAAATCTGGGAGAATAAGCTAAGGCTGAGCTTGCATTTATTAAAAACAAGAGCATGAGAGAGAGACAAACAGAGAAAGAAAGGATATATATAGAGAGAGAAACATAGATAGATGGAGAGAGAAAAAGAGAGATTCTCTTCTTTAAGCCAAAGACCATAGTAATTGTGCCATTCATGGGAGGTCTTGCTGTGGGTAGAAGGAGAGGTGTGTTACTCTTGTCTTTACAGAACAGAAGCTTGTATAAAGCCATTAGGTTAATTGTTAGTCTATATGTGAGTATGTGCCAAAGTAAATAAAGTCCACACGTTCTTTATCTCTTGTGGTCTTATCTTCTCCAGCTACGTGGGCCTGCAATTGTTCACTCACATATAATGTCACAACATCATTCATGCTTCTCTCCACGAATAAAAGAACTCCAAAATTCACACACATAGTTAATTGGCAATGCATGATTTCTTTCGAGTTCGTATAGCGACATCACTTTCTTCCATACTGAAACCTTTTTCTATAACGTAAAATAGAGCAACAGCTTTAATTTGCAAAGACTTATTTTTGCACCTCTGAAACACATTGCTCATCGTTATGTTTTTTACATAAGTTATAAAGGGAAACCCATATCTTTATTTTCCATCAAATTCTGAAGGCTAATCTTTTCAAAGAGCACTTCACAAATGAAAATTGAAGTTGGGTCTTGAGTCCACAAGGAGTATGGAAGTACCACAAGTTGGCTCTCTCCTTACTCTATAAGGAAACATCATCAATTTTTGTCGAACTCTCTTCGCTAAGTATTTTAATCTCTTCCAAAAAGTATATTATTAATGCTCTTCTATCTCCTATCCACTTGCTAACGGCCTTTATCTTTTTGCACACTATTTAGCACTCCTTGCTCACCATTGTAACTCAAAATCGATTCCCTTTTATTCTCCAAAGGGATCCCTCCACTCGTTTTGGAACATCACTTGTCATTAAGTGGCCTCCAATTTGTAAACTCCACTAATATAAGAAAGACTAATCATGTGTGTGTGTGTGTGCTCTCTTTGGAATCCCACTCTAAGAGATGGATGATGTTGAGTCAATATAGGGCTACTCTTAGCCCCCAAACCCCTGTTGGTGCAATTCACAAGTCTACACATTTGTCTTGTAGTTCATACACATATGAAGATGCATAGGAATCAATGTTAATGGTTAATTACCATTTTATCCTTTTGTAAAAGTCATATTTGACTTGGAATCTTTGTAACCACCTAACCAAGAGAGTGGTGGACTTTATTAGTTGTAAAGCATCAATCGATTAAGAGAATATCTCCTAGGATGTAGGAGCATGATTAGAGAAAGCCAAAAGTTTGAGTTCAAATTCAAACTTTGAACTCCACTACTATAAAAAGTGATCATCAAAAGTCACGGGTAGAAGAGTCACCTTCCAAGCTTCTCATTGTCATCTCTTAGTGTGTGTGTGAGGCCTACACTCTAGCCCACACCTTCCTACACCATTATGCAATGATCTTCATGCCTATGGTATTGTACAACATTGTTCATTAATACATATATCTACATTGTTCATTTCTGAGTTCTCTATCATAGTCTCTATCAATCTCTCAACTTGTGCAGCTCATATCTCACTCATTTCTCCACCAAATTCAAAGATCTCTTGGAACCAACTCAAAGCCTTTTATATGCTGTCAAAATTAGAAGGAGTTCTATTCCACCATTTCAGAGAAAAGTCCGTCGAGGTGATCACTGGTCGAAGTCTGCAACAGTTCTAAAAAATGGGGAGTAAAGGTTTACTTGCTAAATTGATTTCTCTGAGTAAAGTTAATCCTTTTAAGTGATTCCACTTGAAATCATTAGCTTAATAAGCTAATTAGTTACCCCTAAAAGGAATTTTTCCGATTCCTACTAGGCTGGTCATACTGAGCAAAAGATACAATAGGTGTATGGACAAGAATAGAAAGTTTTCTTGAAGACTTGAAGTTCAAAGTAGTCTATTTTGTTTCAATCTTTTCATACATCATTTCCAAAGTACATAGGTCATTTTATGGTTTCATTGGAAAGATAAGGAGGTCCACTTATCAACTCTGAAGCTTCAAAGGGCTGGTACAAAGCAAGATTTGGCAGTACCTACTCATCATCCAGAAGTATTCATCCATTTTCCCAATAGTGGTATCAGAGAAAAGTTAAGGTGAAATGGGAGATGCTCTTCCTTCATTTATTGAAAAATTGGATAGGAACAACTATCACGCATGGTCTCTAAGGATGAAGACATACCTACAAGGAAGGAGTCTTTATGGATATATATCAGGAGATGAGGGATTGCCTTCAATCAAAACCAGAGGACCACCAACAAAGGAAGCCAATGCTCCTTTCTAATGAGAATTTGTTTGATCAAGTCAAGCTTAAACAACTTCAAACTCAATTTCAAAAACATGAATATAATCAAATTAAAGAAAAAGGAATTAAACAAGAAGAGACCAAACAAAGTATTATGAATCAAAACAAACAAACAAATGAAATAGACAAGCAACTTCTTGATCATATAATTAAACAAATCGAAACAAAAATGAATATAAATTCACAACAATCAAAACCTTTAAAACTTAACAAGAAAACTAAGAATGTACCATTGAAATGATTAAATTAAGAAATGATTAAACTAAGAAATGATTAATATATTTGACAAGAAAAGATGAATCAAATTGTTTTGGTTTTCTTATGAAAAAGGAATTTGATGAGAAGTTTTTATAAAATTATTATTACATACAGATGACACGTTCAAACCGAGAAATAGTCCACATTCTTTTTTATAATTATGATGAATAACAATTTATGAAATTTTGTGAATGTTTTCTATCCATGAAGAATATTTATATGGGAGTTACAACCTACTTCCTCATCAAAAAGGTATGTATATGGGTTTTGTTTTACTTTCTTTCTTTATAAAAGAAAAATTATGAATTTCATTAATGAATCAATTATGGCTTTTCTAATCAATGTTTTGAGTGATTTAATGCAGAAAGGACGAATTGATGGAAGCTCCAAAATATGACTTAATATTACTTCGGGGTTTTATAGATGAATCATCTAGAAGTTTTGAATTGAAAAATTTGGTTTAAATGTGCTAATACTTATGCTTTTTTCACGAGTTTGTTTTCAAGATATTTTTCAGGTTCAAGATGAAGAATGGGAATTTATGGACAATTAAGATTTTCTTCAAGAGTAGAATATGAAAACCTTTTACTTCCAGTTTTGCACCATTTATTTAAGCGTGCATTTCAAGTATGCATTAAATTATGTATGAACACATATTGAGTTTTGCCCTTAGGTGCACGTTCATTTGCACCATTATCAAATTGTAAAAATGCATTATGAAATCTGTGAAAAGTTCTAAGTATAGGAGATAGAAAACCTCTTCATCAAAAGCTCTTACCTCATATTCACCATAATTTTGAAAATGCACATAAAGTATGCATGTATTAGGGTCACACTACATGACCATGCATCTCGGCACGATCTGATCTATACCCATGCACTTATGAGTGACTGTAAGGATGAATGTATAATCACATTGCTATGTATGAGAGCGAGTGCACCAACCTCGTCATCAGAAGCTATTTTTCTTTATTGATTGCACCATTAATTTTATACATGCATTTTCAAAGTGTGCATATAAATAGGGCTAATTACGCAGCCGTGCATAAGGCACTTTGATTTTAAAACCCATGCACATATATTATGCTATGAAATTGATTTTAATCATTAAGCAGAAAACATGTCTTGTTTGGTGCAACCGGAGGATGCACAGGTTTGGTGGGGGTGAATGTCGGAGAGAATTCTCTCTCCTCAACTTGATGAAGAAGCATTTGGCAGGCAATAGTTTGATAGAAATGTATATGAGAAGTTAAACGCATCATTTTTACTTCTACTCCTTTATATGTGCTAAGCCTTTCAGATATGGTGGCATTGATTGATGTAATAGCATCTCTCATTTATCTGTTTGGATTTTTCGGGATTGACTAAGTCCAGGAAAGATCTCCGATTAGGAGTGGAATTCTGATTGTGCAAATGAAAAGTATGAAGAAAGTTGTTCATATGCAAGGTCAGAGCAGCTCGCAGTCATGATACTTCCAAGAATATCACTTTTTCGTATATCACTTTCTCATGTAAAAGGCTTCATGTTTTTATTGATAAATATATGCAAACTATTAACTATGCAAATAAAAAGAGCCACACGGTTGGCAAAAGGAAGGTTGTCATCGATAGTGAGCTTGCGGTGGTGGCAATCATGCAAAAGGGTATGCATGAACGTACAAGGGCCACGAACAAAAAAAGAGAACACGCGGTCAGAAGGGAGGTGAAGAATATGGATCGGCAGTTCTGAATTCATGGGGGTATCAGAAAATGAACACATGCAGAGGAGGAGAAAGCTTGCGCTATTCATAAAGATGATAAGCACTTTTGATGTGCTCGCTCGGAGTTCATTGGGAGGCATGATCTCGAAGTGATACACAGAGTTCGAAAGAGAAGAGGCTCTGATGGCTGAAGGAGGAAGGCACGCATGATCGATAGAGAGGAAGCGTACAAAGATCTGGATCTGCAGCAATAAGAAAGGGATTCGAGCTGATAAAGAGGTACGCCATCTTTGATCACGGGGTTTTCCAGAGCAAAAAGAAAAGCATAACTGCGCGCGCAGAAACTAAGGGGGGAAAAATCGTCCTTCAATAGTGTGGGAAGTTCATCTGTGAAGAGGGAGGTGGGGCATTTCCTTCAGGCAAGTTGGTGAAAGAGGATGGCAGTATTAGCGGACGACTGTTGCCTGCTTTGGAATTGATGGCCAGTTCCATAGACTCTATCTAGTGATAAACAACGCCTGGGCTTATGCCATTGTGAGGAAGATGTGCGCAAATACAGGTTTTCCGATGGTTTCATTTGACTCAATCGACAAGCCATGGATGTTTATGATCTCTGTCTTACCTTGTCTTCTCACGACAATATGATCGCCAATTTCAAACAATGATCAGAGCACTACTTGGAAGTATGCATATGATTGTAATTCATGAGCGCATTAATCTATTGCTGCGACATTTCACGAAACAACAAGCTTTTGATAATGGTGTGTTCTGAAGAAAAGTCATACAACTGGTGTGGCGATAAGAATTCGTTGCGCATTCATCCGATCTATTGTGGTTTGAATTTACTGCTCTTAACTGGTGTTAGTATTTCCTCTATTTCTGCTCAGTCTATATTTTAGTTTTCGGCTAATGTTAAAATAATTGTTCCAAATTAAAGTGAGAAAGTTTTCCTTTTAAACCATATGTTGCTGCGTCTACCTCTGACAGTGGTTCAACTTATTCAAGATCTAATATAAGACTGTAACCGTAGGTTTTCGTTCATACTCCGAGTATATGAAAATTAGAGTATTATCCGCTGCAAAGTTTGGGTTCTGAATGCAGGTAGATAACGTCCATGTAGATATATGGTAGTGAGTTCAGCGCCAAGTTTTGGGTTCTTCTATCTCTGAAGTCTAACGTTCCATCAAGATGATGGTGAAAGATCTATGGTTACCAACACTACTATATAGTGACAAACAGCTGATACCATCTTCACTTTAAGAAACGCAATAATTTCTTTGAAGAGAAGCCGGATTTGATTGAGACATTGATGCTGTGTTGAAATTGCTTCTTTGTCCATACGAGAGAGCAGAAAGTTGCGCTGAAAAGTTTGGAAGTCACACAATTATTGTTTGAATTGCTGGAACGTCTAATCAGGTCATCAATAATTTGTTGGTGCATTTTGCCCAAGCCTACATGCTTGATATGCTTGATATTATCCTCATTTGTAAGTCACATGAGTAGTCATGTGAACACCTCTTGTAAAAGAGTACATTTTATCTCTTGTAAATGGAAAAAGAAAAAAGTAAAAGGATGGCTTACCTCATCCATGATGTAAAAGCAAATTCGTGGCTCCAACTACCAAAATCACGAATTTTTGAGCTGAGGGAATCTCTCCTAACTTTGGGGATCACTTTTAGGTGGAGCCATTCGAATTCGAATTCAAAACTCCCTCCAAGAATTGCTATAAAAGGAGCAAGAAGGAAGAGGCGATTAGCAAGCCTTGTACGTGACCACTTCATGTCATTTTGTAGAGATTGAAGAGCTTACTCCATAGCTCTATCATTCTACTCCCATTGTGCAAAGATTCATTGCCAATGTGGTTGTAATCATATGTGAATCTATACATTTATTATCATCTACCTCTCTGTTTTGTTCTCTGCTATACTCACTCAGAGCAGTAACTTCAGAAGGTCATATCTCGAGTTTTACTGAACCTTTTTCAGTGTTTTAAAGTGCGTTGGATAGCTCTCACTGTCTAGTTTTTACATATAAATTTTCAAGGTCATTGGATTTATACTTTTGGAGATATCTGCATTTTACTGCTTACTTGTCTATCTCTGCAGAGCCCCGAGAATTGTGGGAATGTTCCAGAACTTGATGAAACTTGTTCTCAGTGCTCAGTCCATCATTTGAAGTGTTTTAACTTGGAATAGGAAGCTTGCTAAGTCTATTTGCTATGCCCAAAAGGAATTTTTCTAATTCCTTCCAGGTTGAGAGCACTGTTCATTTTTTCCAGCAGGTGTATGTCCAAAAATAGCAAGTTTTGGGAGCTAGTCATTTCGCAACTTGTCGGTCTTGACTTAAACTTTTGGGATACATGTTCCAAAGTACTTGGCTGATATTTTGGTGGATTTAGGAAGCTCAAAGGGTCTACTAATCAACTCTGAAGTCTCAGTTGGCTGGTGTGAAGCTGGTTGTAGCGGCACCTACTCATCTTTGGATTGCATCCACCATCTCTCTTCACAGTGGTATCAGAGCATAGTCAAGCAACATGGGAGATGGATTTCCATCAATTGACAAATTGGATCGAAACAACTACCCGGCATGGTCTCTAAGGATGGAGGCTTACCTTCAAGGAAGGAATCTATATGGATTCATATCCGGAGATGAAGCAATGCCAACCATGAGGAACAAAGGGCAACCATCACATGAAGAAGTGGAAGGACTTTCGAATTGGTGTTCGAAGGATGCACTTGCAAGGTCTTATATTCTAAACTCAATCTCTGATTTTCTTTTACCTCATGTCAAGGGATGCAAGACATCAAGAGAAACCTGGAATGCACTTGCTTCTTTCTTCTCTTCCAACACTCGAGCAAGGAAGAACCAATTGTGGATGGAGTTCACAACAATGAAGAAAAGCCCGAAGCAAAATGTGACTGATTATGTCACAAAGATGAAGGAGATTTCCGACCAACTTGGAAGCATTGGAGAGGTAATTGAAGAGGAGCAAATCATAAGACAAATCATGAATGGAATCAAAGCAGACGACAAGTGGGAGTCATTCACAACAGCCATGGATTTATACATGGATATGCATGTACCCGACCTCAACACACTCATGGGCCAACTCTTCACTCATGAAGCAAAGATTAGCAAAGGTGGTGATTCCTCAAGAGGTAATCAAACTTCTGCCTTATATTCTGATAAAGCTAAGGTCAAGGACAAGTCAAAGAATAGGAAGAATGAAGATGAAGGAAGCTCTTTCCAAGCAAACTTTGCAGGTAGAGGAAGAGCTAGAGGAAGAGGCAGAGGTGGAAAGCAAGGCACGGGGAGATTCCAATCATCTCAACCTTGCAACATATGTGGCTTATCTAACCATACTACTGAAGAATGTTTCAGGAATCCAAGGAACTCAAGAGGAAGAGGATTCAATAGAGGTGGCTATGGATCAAATAGAGGTAAGTACAATGGAGGCTACAACAACAACAACAACTACTACAACAACAATTACAACAACAACAACAACTATCAAAGTGGCCATAGAGGAAGAAGAGATTACAATAACTATGCAGAGGACCAAAGTCAAGAAGATTCATTATTGATTATGAATCTATCAACGAAGAAGGGTAAGGATGATGATCACATATTTTACATTGATTCGGGATGCTCGAACCATGTAGCAGGAAATGTGGCTTTACTTTCTGATTTGGAAGATCCTCATAACAAGCATGAAGTGCAGACAGGAGATGACACAAAGCACTCAGTGGAGAAGATAGGTAATGTGAAGACATCAGATGGGAATATGAACCTCTTAAGCAAAGTCTTGTATGTCCCTACAATTACCAAAAATTTAATAAGTGTTGGACAGATTGTTGAAAAAGGATTGCAGGTTAGATTCAATCGATTTGGAGCATATGTTGAAGACCCAAGGCAAGGCTTTCGAAGGATTGCCAAAGGAGAAAAGACAGGAAGGCTTTTCACTTTTGAAGTGGAAGATACAAAGAACATAGCTTTGTTTAGCTATGGATCTCAAACTCTAACAGAGTTGGAGATATGGCACAAAAGGCTTGCTCACATTGGTGAGAGGACACTCAAACAGATTTGCAGGGACCAAAGTGTACTTGGTTTGCCTAATATCACAAGGCAACACATGATTTATAAGTGTGAAGCTTGTCAACTCGGCAAGGCTCATAGACAACCTTTCAATAAGAAAGGATATATGTATCAAAATCCTTTGGATCTAGTGCACACGGATGTGTGGGGTCCAAGTAAGGAGCCATCTATATCAGGCTCAAGATATTATGTGTCTTTCATAGATGATTGTAGCAGGTGGACCATTCTGTTTTTCATGAAGCACAAGGATGAAGTGTTTAATTGCTTTAAGAAGTATATTGCTCTTGTTGAAAATCAAACAGGTAGGACTTTGAAAAGACTCAGATCAGATGGTGGAGGAGAATACTTCTCTTCTGAATTTGATGCCTTCTTGCATGAAAGAGGCATTAAAAGGGAAGTCACTACAAGGTATACACCTGAACTCAATGGTGTAGCAGAGAGGAGGAATAGAGCTATCGTCGAAGCTGCAAGGTCCATGCTCAACGAAAAGGGATTGCCGAACTACCTATGGGCAGAGGCTGTGTCGACAGCCACATATCTCATAAATAGACTTCCATCTAAGTCACTAGATGGAACCACTCCATATGAAGTGTGGAATGGAAGAAGACCTAGTCTAGAGCATTGTAAAATCCTTGGATGCTTAGCCTATGCTCACATTCCTTCTCAAGTAAGAGGGAAATTGGATCCCAAGGCAGAGAAGTGTGTATTCATTGGTTATGATCAAAACCAAAAAGGATATAGATTGTACAATCCAACCAATAAAGGATTTTCTGTGAGTAGAGATGTAATTTTTGATGAAAACAAATCATGGTTTGATGATGACAGGAAAGTGAAGCTGCCATATGACTTGGATGAAGATTTTCCATCACTTCAACCAAAGGAGCCAAAGCAGATTGAAGAAAGTGATTCGGAGATTGACCTAGAAGACTTGGAAAGACTAAAGCTATGGAAGAACAAAGGTAAAGCAAAGATGCAGGATGCTACATATGGACCCGAGAGCTCACATCAACCACTTAGAAGGTCTTCGAGGGAGAAGAAGAAACCAGAGAGGTTTGGTTATGATACTTCTTTGGTCACCAAGCACTCAATCTACATTGCAAAGGATTCAACCAATGAAGAACCTACCACATTCGAAGAAGCACAAAGCAAGAAAGCTTGGAGAGATGCAATGGATGAAGAAATGGAAGCCTTGAAGGAGAATGACACTTGGGAGCTTGTACCTAACAAGCCATCTATGAAGATAATCGGATCTCGATGGATATACAAAATCAAGAGGAATCCAGATGGAAGTATAAATAGACACAAAGCAAGGTTAGTTGCTAAAGGGTTTGCTCAAACCCATGGTATTGATTATGAGGAGACTTTCTCTCCTGTTGCAAAAATGCCTACAATTAGGGTTCTCATTAGTCTTGCTGCATCTAGAAATTGGAATCTTTATCAACTTGATGTAAAGAATGCTTTCTTGAATGGATGGATTTCTGAGGAAGTGTATATGGCACAACCTCCTGGATATGAGGATGCACATCATCCTAACTATGTATGCAAACTAAAGAAATCTTTGTATGGATTGAAGCAAGCTCCAAGAGCTTGGAATTTCAGATTGGTTACTTATTTGCAGGACCAAGGATTCAAAGCTAGCAAGGCAGATACCTCTTTGTTCATAAAGAGGAATGGATCTGAAGTGATCTATTTATGTGTGTATGTTGATGATATTATTATCACAGGCAATGATCTTGAAGGAATCAAACAGGTAAAGAGTCAAATGAAGGAGGAGTTCAAAATAAGTGACCTCGGACCACTCACTTATTTTCTTGGATTGGAGTTGATCTACACAGATTCAGGTATATACATCACACAAAGGAAGTATGTCCATGACATGCTCGTCAAGTTCAAGATGGAAAATACAAAGTGTGCAGGTACACCTATGGAGCAAAATCATAAGCTTAGTGCTTATGAAGGAGAGCCAATTGAAGACATCACAAGCTATCAAAGCTTGGTTGGAAGTTTGAACTATGCAACACTCACAAGGGTGGATATATGCTATAGTGTTAGCATATTGAGTCAGTTTATGCATAAGCCGAGAAGACCACATATGGAAGCGGCCAAGCGAGTCCTCAAGTACCTAAAGGGGACCATGAATGAAGGTTTGTTTTATTCATATACTTCAGATATTGAGCTAAAGGTCTACTCAGATGCAGATTGGGCCGGATCTAAAGATGATAGAAGAAGCACATCAGGGTATATATCATTTGCAGGTTCAAAAATCATTTCTTGGTCATCGAAGAAGCAACCAACCGTGGCATTATCTTCTACTGAAGCAGAATATAGAGGTTTGGCTAATGCAACTCAAGAAATCATGTGGTTAAAATCTTTGTACACAGATCTTGGACTTCATTCTTCAACACCTCACATTTTTGGTGACAACACAAGCTCACTACACCTAGCAGCTAATCCGGTATACCATGCTAGAACCAAGCATATTGAAGTCCACTACCATTATGTAAGGGAGAAGCTAATGAGCAAGGATATTCAACTATCCTATGTCTCTACAGATATGCAATGTGCAGACATGTTGACGAAAGCTCTTGATGGTACGAAGTTAAGTAGATTCAAGTTGATGATTGGCTTGCAAGAAATCAAGGACAATTGAAGACTTATTTGGAGGCCAAGCATGTTAGGCTTGAGGGGGAGCTGTTGGTGCATTTTGCCCAAGCCTACATGCTTGATATGCTTGATATTATCCTCATTTGTAAGTCACATGAGTAGTCATGTGAACACCTCTTGTAAAAGAGTACATTTTATCTCTTGTAAATGGAAAAAGAAAAAAGTAAAAGGATGGCTTACCTCATCCATGATGTAAAAGCAAATTCGTGGCTCCAACTACCAAAATCACGAATTTTTGAGCTGAGGGAATCTCTCCTAACTTTGGGGATCACTTTTAGGTGGAGCCATTCGAATTCGAATTCAAAACTCCCTCCAAGAATTGCTATAAAAGGAGCAAGAAGGAAGAGGCGATTAGCAAGCCTTGTACGTGACCACTTCATGTCATTTTGTAGAGATTGAAGAGCTTACTCCATAGCTCTATCATTCTACTCCCATTGTGCAAAGATTCATTGCCAATGTGGTTGTAATCATATGTGAATCTATACATTTATTATCATCTACCTCTCTGTTTTGTTCTCTGCTATACTCACTCAGAGCAGTAACTTCAGAAGGTCATATCTCGAGTTTTACTGAACCTTTTTCAGTGTTTTAAAGTGCGTTAGATAGCTCTCACTGTCTAATTTCTACATATAAATTTTCAAGGTCATTGGATTTATACTTTTGGAGATATCTGCATTTTACTGCTTACTGGTCTATCTCTGCAGAGCCCCGAGAATTGTGGGAATGTTCCAGAACTTGATGAAACTTGTTCTCAGTGCTCAGTCCATCATTTGAAGTGTTTTAACTTGGAATAGGAAGCTTGCTAAGTCTTTTTGCTATGCCCAAAAGGAATTTTTCTAATTCCTTCCAGGTTGAGAGCACTGTTCATTTTTTCCAGCAGGTGTATGTCCAAAAATAGCAAGTTTTGGGAGCTAGTCATTTCGCAACTTGTCGGTCTTGACTTAAACTTTTGGGATACATGTTCCAAAGTACTTGGCTGATATTTTGGTGGATTTAGGAAGCTCAAAGGGTCTACTAATCAACTCTGAAGTCTCAGTTGGCTGGTGTGAAGCTGGTTGTAGCGGCACCTACTCATCTTTGGATTGCATCCACCATCTCTCTTCACATAATTTACATGCATAATTAGGAAAATCTTCATGGGACGACAATTGAACACACTTCAGATGCACTCTTAGTTGAACAATTAGTTATCTTTGTAATAGTTCCTTTGAAATTGCCTTTCTAATTGTTTTGTCGATCTATTCATTGCTAGTCAGTTCATACGTGTTCGATTAATTCAATTTGAGTCGCTACACCCACACAAACATTACTCGTGATTTCAAGCTCATTGTTGAAGATCTTAATTGATTCAACTGCTCACATTGGCATTGATCTTTACATTGTTAAGTTGAGTTTTTTATTCGACTCAACATCTCTTCCCCTTGAAATTGAACACCAATGAAAGTTGATCCATAATTCTTGATGATTTGAAGACGCACAAGCAAATTGAATTTATATATGCTCCTTGAATCTTTACTTTCCCTGAGTTGCATAGTCACCCTGCGTGCGCCGTTAGCGAGGCGACTGAATTGATCCGCCAGTCGTCAGAAATCACGCCCACAACATTACTATGATTAATGATTAGTTACTGCAAATTCAATAACCAAAATCACAATACTCAGAATTCAGAAAATTTGCAACACGATACCTCCAGCACAATTCCTAGAAAGACAGTCTGGCGATTCTTTTCTCGCTCGAAGAATACCGTAATTATCTTTCATTACTCAAGGAAGGTTACATCTTTTCGCCACACCTTTTCAATGCATGCATATATAGAAAATAAAAATACAACAAGATCCAAATCGGAGGCTAACAATATGCATATATTACATACACTCTCACATGCATACAGATACACACACATGTGTAGACACACAAACACATATACATGCACATACATTGTCACGTGCATACACACACATACTGATACACACACTTTTTCACACATGTGCACATATATACATATGCACATAGGCACACATACACACACACACACATATAAACACATATAGATACATGTTTTAGATCTAGATCTTTATGATTAGAGTGTTAGGTTTTTTATATAGATACACATATGCATCCACACACACACACTCTCATGGACATAAAGAAAACAATCATAAACCTTAGATTCCATGTAAGTTTCCTTTAACTCCTATTTGGTTAATTTTTTTGCGAAACTAATGCTATCATTTCATTCCAAACATGAAGAGACCCCAACTTTAACTGTTTATTTGCTGAATTCTGACACTAGGAGGTTTTTTTTCAAGTCGATGATATCATGATGACATCATCAAGTGGCAACTACCATATAGAACCACCTTTCAAGACCTATAAAAGGAGGAGTTGGCCACATTCATTCTCACTCTTGCAGATGCCAGTCTTCGGAGCTCAAGGAGTCCTTATCACCAAGTAAGTACTTTCAAGTTCTAGTTCGATTTCGTGGTAGAAGATCCTTTCCAATTATTTATTATATGTAGTCCATATCCTTGAAGGGAATTCTTGTTATCGAGATATCCTGTTCCATACCTATGGTCCCGGGTTGTGGGATCTCCTATATGATCTCTAGTCGAATTTTCCATACCTATCAGTCCTGGGTTGTGGGATGTCTTGTGTCGGTTTCATACTCTTCTATCGTTTTCCCTATGCGGGTGTTCTTGTAATCAGAAGTACATTTATGTAAACTTGTCTATTGTAGTCAGAGAGCATAATCTAGTGCTCCCTTGACATTTTGGCAAGACTAGATCCTATCTAAGACCAGGCACCATGGATTCCCTATGCAAGGAGGTTCAATCTACCATAAACAGCTTGATCGTATATGTAAAAAATATGAAAAGATTGCTACGACAAGATGATCGATCAGTTTCAAGCTATGCCTTGAATATCAAGATGTTTTGTGGAACTACACATCAAGAAGAATACATGGTTAATCAATTTTGAAGCGGCCTCAATCTTGAAGTCAAATATCTCTTCCCATCCATGCCTCAAGCAAATACCTTGGAGGATGTTATCAATCAAGCAGTTCAATCTAAGAATAAATTATTCAAAAAAAGCCAAGTCCAAGCGCTAGAAGTGTTGAATAATCAACACACTATTCCTTAGAAATTTGAGTCAAGAACTTTTGAAGACCAAGACGTCATTACAAATGATATGGAGCATAGAAATTATGAAGACAACAAGGAGATAAAGGATAAGGAGGAGTTCATGCTCAATTAAGGAGGTGTGCTCACTCAATGAACTCCATCAAAAATCTTCGAAACACTACAATACACCACTAAAAGCTCAAAGGACCTATCTTGTCATGAAGCTAAGGAAGCTCAAGGGAGACCCAATCCTTCACCACCTTTCAAGATTAAGAATCATGAAGAATTCAAGGTTGATCATGTCTTAGATTCAAGAATCTCTTAAGGAGGATTGGAATACTTTATTCATTGGAAAACACATGACATCACTGATCGTACTTGGGAGCTTATAGAAAATTTTCAGAGAGCAAAAATCAAGGATCATGAATTCCATAAGAAGAATCCAATGACACCTACGTTAGAGAACTAGGCTGCTCCTTGTCGACATCGTCGCTTGAGTGGAAGGTGCTATCTTAGACACAAAGAAAACAATCTTAAACCTTAGAGTCCATGTAAATCTCATATATCTCATGTTTGGTTAACATTTTGGAGTAGTTAATGCAACCATTGCATGTGGAACATGCCAAAACCCCTAGACTGACTGTTTATTTGTTGAACTCTGACACTAGGAGGTCGTGTTTCAAGTGGATGACATCATGATGACATCATCAAGTCATAACCACCTTACAGTACAGCCTTTGAACACCTATAAAAGGAGGGGTTGGCCACATTCATTCTCAGTCTTGTGGATGCGAGTCTTGGGAGCTCAAGGACTCCTGATCACCACGTAAGTACTTTCAAGTTCCAGTTCAAGTTCTAGTCTTGTTTCTTGCTCTAGTCTTGTCTAGTCTTGTATCATGGACATCCTTTCTTGTCCTATTCTAATATCATAGAACAAGATCCTTTCCAGTTATTTGTTATATGTAGTTCATATCCCTAAAGGGCATTCTTGTAATCGAGATATCTTTATCTATACCTATGGTCTCGGGTTGTGGGATCTCTTGTATCATCTCTACTCGAGTTTTCCATAGCTATTCGTCTCGGGCTATGAGAGGTCTTGTGCCTGTTACGTACTCTTCTATCATTTTCCCTATGTGGTTGATCTTGTAATGAGAAGTACATTTCCGTAATCTTGTCTACTGTAGTCAGAGAGCATAATCTAGTGCTCCCTTGACACACACACAGATATATATACATACATACATACATACATACATACATAGATACATACATACATACACATACACACACACACATACATATATATATATATATATATATATATATATATATATATATATATATATATATATATATATATATAGTGTGGAGAGCACTAGATTCTGCTCTCTGAATACACTAGACAAGATTTCCTTAATACACTTCTGATTACAAGAACACCCACGTAGGGGAAATGATACAATAGGTCCCACAACTTGGGACTGATAGTTATGGAAAACTGGACCAAAGATGACTAGACTAGACAAGCCTAGAACAAAGAACAAGACAAGAACTCAAGTTCGAACTTGGAGAGTACTTACTTGGTGGTCAGGACTCCTTGAGCTCCCAAGACTAGTATTGGCAAGATTGAGAATGAATGTGGCTAATCCGTCCTTATATAGGTTTTCCAAGGGCGGTTACGAATTGATGATGTCATGAACTCAAATCTTGGTCTCTAGATGTGAGAATCAAGCAAGAAGACAGTCGATCTTACGATTTTGGCACATTTCAGACACAATGGAAGCATTGGTTTCTCCTAATTCTGAACCAATCATGAGATATAGGATACACATGGAATCTGAGATTTAGTATGGTTTCCTTTGTCCATGACATCACCTCCTCCTTAAGCGATGAGTTCCATGAGGAGCGGTCATGTTCTGTGGTTTTGACTTTATTGGATTTCTCTTATGTAATTCTCCAACCTTGATTGGTGTTGTCTGAAGGTTTTTAGTAGGTTCCCAAGTATGATCATTGTTCTCATACGCTTTCCAATGAATAAGATATTCTAATATTCCTCAGGATATTCTCGAATCTAGGACATGTTCGACTTCAAATACTTCATGATCATCAATCTTGATAGGTGGTGAGGGACTAGGTCTCTCCCCCCGCAATGGTGAAATTTGATATGGTTCCAACATGGATAAATTGAAAACTGGATGTATTCTCATGGTACTTGGTAGCTAGAGCTTGAAGGTGACTCGATTAATCTTGGACAAGATGGTAAATGGACCAAATCTTTGATGATCTAAATTTGCACAAGGCCTTGAAGTTTGCAAATTGTTTCTGAGTAACCTCACTTTATCCCGAATTTGATATGATGGATTCTGGACACGATGCTGATCTGCATAGTACTTATATTTTTCATCAGCTTTATGGATCTCTTCCTTGAATTCTTTGTGAATGTCCATGAGGTATTGGGCCTTGTCTCTGGTAGCTGGGTTCTTCACATGATTTGAGAGTTGTATATCCATCCTTGGATGTTGTCCGTAGTTTGCAAAGAAGGGAGTTTGCTTAGTAGATACATGAACACTATTGTTATAGGAAAACTCGGCAAAGGGTAACAACTCAAACCAATCATTTTGGTGATAGTTGCTAGTGCAACGGAGATATTGGTCTAGGACGTGATTCACCTGTTCTGTATGTCCATCAGTTTGTGGATGATTTACCGGAGATAGTTTAACTTGAACACCAAGAAGCTTGCAAAGACTGTTCCAAAAGCTGGATATGAACTGTGGACCTCGATCACTGACAATATCATCCGGTAATATCATCATCAGACAATATCATCTGTGAAAAAGTCTAGCAGTGGTGGCAACTGTGATTGCCTTTGTAGTTGGAATGAAGTGTGCCATCTTTGTAAATCTATCCACAATAAGAAGAATGGCATCATACTTATCTGACTTTGGTAGATCTGTGATGAAATCCATAGACAATAAAGCCGATGGCCTTTCTGGAATAGGTAAAGGATCCAAGAGGACATAAGGTTTATGTTGCGGTACCTTAGATCTATTGCAAGTTTCACATGTTCGAATATATTCTTTGACTTGCTTCCACATTTGAGGCCACCAAAAATACCTTGATATAAGTTCTATTGTTCTATTCGCTCGAAATGTAATGCTATATACACGATAACTTTATGAGGTGCTCCTTGTAGATGGTGACGCTAGGTATCTAATATGTCAACTATGGAAAGAAATTATTTATCACGAATTTCATCAGTAATTTTTGGAGGGGAAATTTTCCTTGAATGATATGCAACTGGATGTAGGTGTCCATCATCTCGATATTGGGAAAGAATGGCCCCTAGGACAAAGTTTGATGCATCTGTCTCTAGGAAAAAGGGCTTACTAGAATCAAGATGAACTAGAATTGGAGCAGTAATAAATGCTGATTTCAAGCTATGAAAGGCTTTTTCTTCTTCTTTGGTCCATGAGAATTTGGAGTTCCCTATAAGCTTGGTAAGAGGTGTCATTATCTTGGAGTAATCTGTGATTAATATCGTATAGAAATTGGCAAACCCAAGAAAACATTGTACATCTCGAACACATGAAGGTGGTTGCCAATCAACGATTGTCTCAATCTTCTTAGGATCCATAAAAATTCCTTTATCTGATACGATATACCCTAAAAATTCCACTTCTGTCTTATGGAAAGAGAACTTCTCCAATTTTGCATATAACCCTTTTCTCTTAGTTTCTCTAGGACTATCTTTAGATCATATTCATGATCCTCTAGATTTTTGAAGAATATCAGGATATCATCAAGATATATTAGGATATCATCAAGATATATTACCACAAAGTCATCCAAATACTCTCGAAAGATATCATTCATCATATGTTGAAAGACAACTGGAGCCATTGTGAGACCAAATGGGATAACTACATATTCAAAGTGTCCATACCTTGTTGGAAATGATATCTTCCATTCGTCTCCTTCTCTTATCCTGACAAGGTTGTAAGCTCCTCAAAGGTCAATCTTTGTGAACAACTTTGCTTTTCCTAGGCCTTCCAAGAGTTCTGATATGAGTGGTAGATGGTATCTGTTCTTTATAGTGACTTTATTCAATCCACGATAGTCTACACACATCTGGAGAGTCCCATCCTTCTTCTTTACAAATAAAATAGGGGCTCGTGCTAGAGACTTTGAGTGTTTGATAAATCCCTTTACTAGATTCTCATCAATGTTCTTGCATAGCTCTGTAAGTTCCTTTTGGGATAGTCTATAGATTGGTCCAAAGGGTGCTTGTGCTCCCTCTTGAAGATCTATGGAACAATCATAAGGCCTATGCTCTAGGAGGATATCTGCGTTCTTCTTTTCAAAAACATGTTCAAAGCCTTTGTATTGATTGGGTAGTTGCACAAGATCATCTTTCTTGGATTCTTGAGCTGGTATGGAATAGATCATATATGTTGGTTCCTTCCTTAATACATGTATGAAGACCTTGGCTCTCACATATGTTGGGCTCTTTAGGATATCTCCACGGGTGATTTTATTCTTTTCCCAATTGATGTCTCGATTATGTTTCTTTAAACATGGCATTCCAATGATAACTAGATGTACTGGGCTAGATATAACATTAAAACATATGTGGGATTCATGGGCACCAAGGTGTACTCTTAATGGTGTGCTTTCCATGGTTATATTCCGAGAAGCTAGAGGCCATCCATCTACTACTTCACCTACTACTGGTTTGTTCATTCGAAGTATAGGAATTCCATGTTTCTTAACCAATCATTCATCAAT
>CM035412.1:158933690-158943690 GCA_020310875.1 Ceratopteris richardii
TTGCTCACTCTGATGCTTTGAACTACATAGATAGTAAGTGGCAAGAGTTTTCTAGTGAGCCTCGGAACTTCATCAAAGCCTAGCTATGGATGGAGTAAATCCATTTAGTTTACACAAATCTTGATGGAGCACATGGCCTATATGTTTAGTCAACTATAAAATCCCACCATGAATAGCCATAGAAAATAATAATTTATTATTAGCTCTCATTGTGCCAAGTAAGTATAAGGTAAAAAACATGGATGTATACCTTGCACCACTTGTAGAAGATCTCTACACGTTATGAGATGGGATTAGTGTGTGTCACATGTGTCAACCTATAAGAAGACAGGATGTGCAAGTGGAAGGCATACTTATGTGGATCATGCATGATGGGCCTGATTATGGTGAATGTTTAGGTTTATTGATTTTGGGTTATCATGCTTGTCCCCTATGTAGACCATGACTCGAAGCATGCTACTCAAAAGCACTTTGGAAAACTTTCTATGATGGACCTCATAGATATTTTTCTCATGGACATGTTTTACATGAAGGGAAAATTCATGGACAAGTGCAACACCGAATGAAAGCAAATGCTTGGAAGTAGCCATGGGATCCAAGAAAACCAGTTGATGGCATGAAACCATTCTCCATATTTCATAAACTCCTCTATTAGAGTAGGTTATTGATCAATAATTTTATAGACCCGAAGCATATTTTCAAGAATGTTGGAAAGATTCTCTAGAAGACTTTAATTGAAAATAAAGAAAGCAAAGCACAAAGGGAGGAATTGGAAAATCAAGGTTATATGCAAGAGTTGTGGGAAACTACCAACACGAATGGAACAGTGTTGCTACTAAGAACTCCTTGGGTGCTTCAAAAGATGGAAGAGCAACAAGTGAAGACGGTGGTTTCAGAGTTTTCGACAATTACTAGGTGCATGAGGTGCCCGAAGACTACCTTCGAACAAAAGGATGATCTCGAAGGGCCAAGTCTCATGATTGGGAAAATCTTTATAGTTTGTGCTCTGTGTAGCTCTAAAATTTCCTTTTGGAGGATGTACAAACGACCATCTATCAAATTAGTTCCTTGATACTCTCTCTTCTAAAGAAATAACCTGTAGTGGACTTTGAGAAACATTCAATAGTCAAGAAGGAAGAGATCATTGTTTGAGATGAATACATCTTTGAATAAGACATGTTACACAATGAAGTACTGGACAATATGTTGTATGAGAACGATGATCAAGAAGGCGCTAGCATACCAAGAGATCTAGAAGTCGCCAATGTAGAGATAGATAGAATCTATGCATCACATCTCCAAGCGGATACTAGAATAGAGTATTTCTAAGGCAAACACTTGTACGTACTTATTCGTGTATATCTTTTTCCTTTGCTTTTTGATGCACTATTATGTTTCAATATTATCATTATTATCGTATGTTAATTATGTGGATTTGTTTTGTGGAGCATGATGGTAGATAATCCTCTAGTCACTCCACATTCGATGATAGAGAAGCAATTATTAGAGCTTATATCTCAGGCATCTTCCACTTATATGGCCATCATATCATAGTACTAGATCGCTTACAATAGCACTCCCCCATACCTTACTCCTATTGGCCTCACTCCTGCCAGTCTTATTCACGGTGGCCTCACTCCGACTAGCTTAACTCTGGCGGGTGGGGCTACACTTGCTTGAGGTACTCCTAGCTTTATGACTTCACCATGACTGCCTTCTCAGCCATCCCATAGTGGCCTCAGTAGTCGACATATGCATTCAATATCTGAGCACGATATAGGTGTAGGCATGTCCCTTTGATCCAGTTCATGCTTTACACGAGGAGGTTCTAGATGTGGATCTATATGTGGCTCTTGAAGTGGTAGATCTTGTCCAGGTGGTGTGATGCACCTTGCATCTCCTAGTTCTACTCCTAGAGAGAGCGCCTTAGATGTAGGTACACCACATGGTACACCACCTACACCTTGGTGTGGTCATGATCATGATGACTCCAAAGTGTATAGTATATGTGATGGAGATTTAATGATGGATGCAATTGGAAAGGCCATGAATCAATGCATACCATAGTTTTGCAACATATAGTTTGGACACTCTATCATGTTGAAATGGACTAAATAGGATAAAGATCACAAAAAGTATACCACATAGACATCTATAAGGAGTATTGGCCAATGCTTGGGCATCCTATTGCCAACTTAGAGTCGATTCAGCACATGGCATGTGAGGTGAGTTCCTATCGATGATTCAATGCTTGCAATGCTTTCAGAGGAGGCTTACCAAAGTTTGTATGGTTACATGTTCAGGAGTGGGATATGACTCATGATGAGTAGCAGCAAACTCCTCACTGATATCACCAATAGCAAGATGCAACATCCGCACACCTAGATATGGTCGGACTGTCATATTTGGGTACCGAGAGGTATGACATTATGCCTCACTAGTTTAAAAGTATCATTTTGATTATTAAATTTGCTTGTGCTAAGCCAATCATGTATGTTCATCTAATGTTTTGTATATTTGTTTCAAGAGTTGGTAGTGGATCGTCCTCTAATATGAATAGAGGAGGTTTATGAATATCTTGATGGTTTGGATGCATTGTTCGAGGACATGGAGCATCTAGCACGAGGTGAGCTTATAAACTTTGTTTGGTGTTTTTATTTGTTGTTTATAATTATCATGTCAATTCATCTCATTTGAACAATGTGCATTGTTACAGGACTGCAAATATAGATCTTTTGAACTCTCTAGGCATGTGTATGGCAATGGTATACCACATTTTGTATTTGCCTCATATATGGTAGTTTTGTGCCTAATTTTGTATTTGGGTCGTATATGGAAATGCTTTGCCACATTTTGTATTTGCCTCATATATGGTAGTGGCTCACCTCACTTTTGTACATGGTTCATTTATGGAGTATATATCTCTTTTTTACATGATTGATCTATGGGATATTTCTTTTCTGCATGGTTGATGGTTCATTTTACTCATCTCTTCTGTGCCCGATAGTGTTTTGCTTTATCAAATCATCTTTTGATTGCTGATCATGTAAACACTAAAGTGGCAACCACTATCGTACATCACATGTACTCGGTTTTTCTTTAGGGTAGACTTTATTGTCTTTTTCTACACAAGAGCATGGTAATGTTGCTATAGCAAGAGACAACACACTTTACCCCAAAAAAAATCGCAGATATGGTTGTCAGTATAGGCATCCATATTAGCATCGATCTGCCGAGCTAAATACCAATGCTTTTTTGGATGCTTGTACCGACGCTTATACCAATTCTTATACCGATACTTGAATAACAATGCTTATCACATGCCTATACCGAGGGCTATAACGGCATCTATATTGGTACTTATATTAGCATTTTGGTCTGAATGCGGATGTTAGTTCTTACACTGGTCTCAAGGCAAAATGACACCCATGCATTTGGACCCGTAGAAGCCCTTGTGTACCCCTCACATGTAGTGTGATCTCTACATTGTAGTTGATCACGATTATGCACCATTCTAAAGGAAAAAAATCATTAATCTTAATATGATAGAGATGGAGATCATGAGATGCCATGGTCTTTGAAATATTGGGCTATGGTGTGATGGCCAACTTCTCCAATCTTACGTCATTCTATGATAACCCAAAAATGCTCATAGTGTACTACTTGGATACATGTATGCTTTAGACAAGCTTCACTTAACTCTTGTATTTGTTTGAGTAGGGACGGGTTGAAAATATAGGAGTTAAAAAACGTGAGTTCCTCATGAGAGACTTGAGGATAGAAAACTTAGTAGGATTGAAAGTAAAGAAAACCTCAAAGAGTGTACGAAAAAAGAAGATAATGTCTCGCAAAAGAGCAAGGGAAAGAGCTCTAACAATATTGAAGCTCAAAACCCATTGATGTAAAGGAAAAACTCAACTTAAAAAATAAGTGCAGGAAAAAAATATAACTTAAAAACTTGAAAAGAAACTTTAATTTTTAGGTTCTAGGTTTCTATTAGTTTTTTTTTTTTTTTAAGTTTTATTTAGTAGAAACCTCCGCAACGGTTCTTAAAGATGAAAGTCTGCATTAGTCCATCAACAATCCTCCATTGGAAACCATGTCATAGGCATGCTCACAAGGTTTGTGCTTGCTCATTGATAGAGATTGAAGTGAACTGTCTTTGCAAGCATACACTCCACACACTTGACTTTTGGTAACCAGCTTTATTTTGCCAAAGGACTTTCCTCTAATACAAGATATCTCAACTCGACTTTGGTGTTTTTCACTTCTCACTTCAATAGAGATTTCGAAGGTCATTTCATTGTGTGAATTCTAAGCTTGTCACTTTTTGGGTTAACTCTTGGTGGAAGTACACACATACACAGACACACACACACACACATACATATATATATATATATATATATATATATATATATATATATATATATATATATATATATATATATATATATATATATATATATATATATATATATATATATATGTATATATATCTGTATGCGTGCGTGTGTATGTGTATACATCATATATATATATATATATATATATATATATATATATATATATATATATATATATATATATATATATATATATATATATATATATATATATGCATGCATACATACATAAATAAATGCATACATGAATGAATCGATACATACTAATAGGGTTTTAGCATTTTTGCATTTTTCCTAGATTTTAGGTTTGTGTTAGGTTTTATTTTTATTTGTAGGTCTTAGCTTTTTTATAGGTCTTTGTTAGGTTTTAGGTTTTTATTAAGTTTAGATTTTTTTTAGCTTTAAGGTTTTTAATTGTGTTTGTGAGTTTTTTTTTAATTTTTTTAGAAGGAATAATTTGTTCTTATATCCTCCATGGATATAGAAGCCATGGAAATTTTCATCTGATACCACTTTCCCACCAGCTCACCGGCATGCATTTTTGCTCGTTTGTATGGCGTGTGTGCATGGGTAAAAACCTCTCCAATGGTCATTGAATATGAAAGACCTTGAATCCC
The DNA here is from genome assembly GCA_020310875.1 of Ceratopteris richardii. Classification (NCBI taxonomy): domain Eukaryota; kingdom Viridiplantae; phylum Streptophyta; class Polypodiopsida; order Polypodiales; family Pteridaceae; genus Ceratopteris; species Ceratopteris richardii. The sequence goes on from CM035412.1 coordinate 158,938,714, forward strand.
TCATAAAGCTTTATTGGATCCAATTTACAATGTAAATTGGTATGTTTCTTTTTTCCCTTTGGCTAAAAACTCAAAGGTACTTTCCTTGTGTGAGATCTAAGCTCACTTGATATATGTGTACACACATGCACACACACGCACACACGTATATATATATATATATATATATATATATATATATATATATATATATATATATAGAGAGAGAGAGAGAGAGAGAGAGAGAGAGAGAGAGAGAGTAGAAACCTCGGCTGTGTCCCAAAAACACAAGTCGCCACAAAAAGTTTTAAGACCTTGTATGGGGGCTGATGCTTTCCAAGATGAAGGACATCGTCCATCCACTTTGCCATGACTTCATCGCCATGCATTTTTGCTCCTTTGTATGGTGTGTTTGCATTGGTCGAAACCTTGACAATGCTTCGCAAATATTCAAGGCATGAAATCCATCCGCAAAGGCTCTCAAAGATGAAAGCCCTCGTAGTGTGTCAACAATATTCATTGGAAACACACACAACCACACCCACACAGACACACACAAACATACACACATAGACACGCACACACACACACATATATATATATATATATATATATATATATATATATATAGATAGATTTAGATATAGATATATATACATACATACTTACATACATACATACATGCATATGTATTAATAGGGTTTTAGGGTTTTAGGGTTTTAGGTTTTTGTTTAGAAATTAGTAAGTTCTAGGTTTTATTAAAGTTTTATTATTGTATTTTGTTCTTAAGTATTTTGAGGGTTTTTTTGTTCTATTTTTCTGTTAGTTTTTTTGTTGCCTTGATATTTTGATCATTTGAATGGTTTGCATGCATTACTAGAAACATGGGCAATGGTCCTAGAAGATGAAAGACCTTGCATTCTATTGATGAGCTTCATTGGAAACCATGGCGTCAACAAAAGGGCATAAAACTCAAAATTCAAAAATTCCACCAACATTGCAAATGAAGGCGATGGGGCATGTTTGCAAGGTTTCGACTTGCTCATAGAGATAGACTGAAGTAAACGGTCTTCGTCGCATCCAAGACATTTCAATAGCTCTTTGGTTTTTTCCACTTTTTCCTTTGGCAAAAGTTTCAAAGTTCGTTCCATTGTGCAAACTATAAGCTCATCACTTTTTGGGCTAACTCGTGGTAGAAGTACACAAACACACACACACACATATACATACATACATATATATATATATATATATATATATATATATATATATATATATATATATATATATATATATATATATATATATATATAGGATTTTAAGCTTTTAGGGTTTTCTTAGATTTTAGGTTTCCTTTAGGTTTTTTTAGGTTTCTTTAGGTTTTTATAAAGTTTTAGATTTCATGGATGTAGTAGCCATGAAAATATTCAGGTGATACTAGTTTCACACCAATTCGTTAAAGAAACCCCAAAAAAGGTCGTGCATCAGCTCCAGATATCTCTATAGCACTTTGGAATGTTTCATTTTTTACTTTGGTAAAAATTTCAAAGTTTGTTTCATTGTGCATATATATATATATATATATATAAAACTATACAACTATATATGTATATATATATATATATATATATATATATATATATATATATATATATATATATATATATATATATATATATATATATATATATATATATAACTATATAACTATATATATATAACTATATATATATATATATATATATATATATATATATATATATATATATATATATATATATATATATATATATATATATATATATATATATATATATATATATAGTTATATAGTTATATAGTTATATAGTTATATAGTTATATATATATATATATAGTTATATAGTTATATATATATATATATATATATATATATATATATATATATATATATATATATATATATATATATATATATATATATATATATATATATATATATATGGTTATATAGTTATATAGTTGGAACTCAATGTCAAGGACAAGCATGGAATCACATCAAGGAAGTGGACACAAAAGAAGAAGGAGCACTTAGGGAGATCCAAGAAGCACATGTCAAATTCTCAAAAGAAATCCCTTCAAAAATAGTGATTTTCATCACTAAAAACCATTGTAAATACCTTGTTCAATTTTTGCAACTCCATTTTGTTCAAGTTGAGGAGTCCTTGAGCTTAATCAGTATTCGACGGATCATCCTACCAATTTTCATAATTTTTAGACTCTGTCTGAGGCCCCAAATAAGCGCTCGAACCTAACTTTTATTTAGGTTGGACACTAGGTGAGGATAGGGCCAAAACCACTCAAACAACTATAAAAACAGCTAGAGAGCTCATTTATGAGGTTAGCTTCTTAGAGATTTCAACTTTTTTAAAATAGTTCTTTTGTAATTCTAGCTTCCATTGTTCCTCTCTTTGCTCTTACCTTGTGCGCATGTGTGTGTATGTTTGTGCATGCTTGTGTGCTTTCACTCATGCACTTGTGCCATCACTTGCTCATGGTCTTCATATGAGTCCTCATGTCTCCATGGATTGAGGTGAATTTCTTCACTTTCATACTTTCCATTGTGTTAGGGTGACACCAAATTTGGCGTTGTTTCCGGGGAGAGAGCTTGGAGGATGAGCGGGTGATGCTAAGATGTAGAGTAGCGACATTGGAAGGTAAAGAAAAAAAATATAGTCATTTTCAATTCAGTTTCTAAGTTTTTCTTCACCTTCATCATCATCTTCACCACTCTCCCCTCCCATCTTCATCTTCTTACATTTTTTTTGCTTTATGATTGTAAATTCCCAATTTTTCCTCTTCTTCTTCATTCTTGGGTGTGCAAGGAGTAGAGAGTGAGCTTAGAGCTGAAGTGAGGATGAAATACAGAGGTTCACAGTATTAAAACATAAAAAATCAAAGTGACATTATTGTGGCATGAAACGACCTATGTCTGGTATTGCGAGTGGAGTATCACATGTTTGGAGAAGGAATTTGCATCTACAAGCACATAGGGGTGACAAGGAGAACATAAGCTCACCTATTTGCAAAAAAATTTGAACTTGGACTTCAAAGACTCCAAGTATCATGTTCAGTTGAGTTTTGGTATCATGATATCAGAACACCTTTGTATCATGATACTTGTCGAGTATCACGTATCACCTCCTTGAGATATCGTGATACCATCCAGATATCATGTATCGGCAAGTTGAGGTATCGGGGACCACGGTTTGAGTGGTATGGTATCACACACCTTATGGTATCGTATCGTTATCCATAAGAGGTATCATGTTGCAAAACAAGAGGTATCATGTATCATTGGTCTAGGGGTACTACATCATGAGAATAGGTGGTATCATATCGTGTTGACCGCCTAGAGCTATTGCCATTGTGGTGTAAGTGGTATCCTATCGTCGGTATCGTATCACGTAGAGCTTGGTATCGTATCGTGCCTTAGATCTCTTCGTATCCTATCATCTTGCCTGCAATATCGTATCGTGAGACAGGTCGGTATCATATAGTGAGCTAAGAGGATCCTATCGTGAGCACATCCAGTATCATATCATTTTGATGGATCATGAAAGTTGTTATCGCCTTGGCAATATCGTATTGCTTGAGGTGGTATCGTCTGTAGTGGTATCATGTATCGGGAATAATAGATGTATCGTATCGTCCCAATTCAATATCGTGTCGCCAGAGGTGCGGTATCATGTAATGTATATTTTGAAGTACTCCCAAAGAGATCGTGTTTCCGTGTTTTAACCCCAAGAACCCTGGAGTGGCATAACTTTCTCATACGAAATCTGTTTCTCATGATTTTGGAAGGATTTTGAGCAATACAAAGAGGAAATTTGGACTTTAAGATAAATCTTATGAACCTGAGATCTGGTAGACACCTAGGCAAGGATAGACAAAGCATTCAATCATTGCAGGCCAGTCAAAACCACACAACTAGGTCTTGGGCACAACAACTCAGTGGTTATCCCTACACACTAAGTTCTAAATCAAGTGACTCAAAAATGTCTTTAAGCATGGAGAGACCCACAAAAAGCTCAAGCATTACCTATTTATAGACACCAAATAGTACCTATAAAACACAATTGGAATATATTTGGAACAACCGATTAGGTGCTCGCATCTTTGAGTATGGTATGAGGCAATCAGTTGCCCAACTCAAAAATCTAGATCAACCTTTGGGACTTGAACACTAGTGGTCAAGTTCAAAGAGTGCCCATACATTGATAAGGAAGGAACCATTTATGTGGCTATGAGCTAACCAGGTAGGACAAATGAGTTTGGAAACATCATTCCTGAGAATGAGAGAGGATACCTAGAACAAGGACATGTAGGACCAAAGCCCAAGATTCCTGGAGGTATGTTAGTTTTGGCTAGAGTGATCACTCATTGAATTCCTCAAGATAACAAAAACATAGAACTATTCTTGAATAGAGCAATAGAGGAAACCTTTTGGAGACTCAAGTCAAATCAACCTAACCCAATGGTCACCATCTATGAGTTCAAGGATCTAGAGACACCAAGCAACGTTATCTATCTAGATAACACATCAGAGAGAACTGTCTTAGTAATGGAATATGATAGGCACACCTTCACTTGGCAACGTGAACTAATTTTTCCCCCATGAAGATCGAATTTTTCACAGGGCCTCCAAGGAGCAAGATCATCCTAGGCTCATGAAACTCAAAGAGAAGGAACCAAAGGGAGACGTGAAGTAAGCTTTGCACACAACGTGGGTAGAGACAGATCAAGAATTGAAGGAGAAAGACCTAAAAGAGAGAGACATCCACTACAACATATCAGGCATATATCGAGGCTTCTACTGAGGAAAATGAACGGGTGCAATTTTTCCCTGACATCAATGTAAGGGTCAGTGTAGGCGTCGAAACCAAAGCATCGGTATAAGCATTGGTATACGCATCGGTATAAGCATCACAATAAGCGATGGTATAAGAGATGATATGC
>CM035412.1:158948690-159021190 GCA_020310875.1 Ceratopteris richardii
AAGAGTGTGTGCGGATGTGCATAGACATAGAAGACAACTTGGATGAGGAATTAGAATTGTCCAAACTCTATAAGGATTCTGATAGTTCTACTAGTCACACGTCCAAGCCCTTCATTGAGATATATGAGATAGCCAAACGGGGTAAACCCGCATTAAAACCAAGTAGAATGAAACTTCCAATGGCTGATGGACTCATTGAAAGAACTCTAGGATTGCTAGAAGGGATAATTGTAGCCACTTGTGGTGTAGATTTTGAACACACCTTTGCTACATGTGACCTTGGTAGAAATAATGTCTATGAGATGATCCTAGGAAGAACCTTCCTATGACAACTATAGATTGTACAAGATTCGGGAACCAACACATTGTACTTGCAACACTTAGGGGTCACAAAAAAGGTTAATTTGAAGGATTACATCTTCAAATATGTACCACCTCTATACTGCAATCCTATCCACAAGGTACCAGAAGATTCAATCTCTGTGGATTCTGAAAGTTTACGTGATCCATCTCAAATGCATGAGGATACTTGTTTGTGGATGTGCAAGGTTGCAGAAAAAGAGGAAAGACACCTGAAAACAAGAGAGGAAGGAACTCCTCCAGAAGACAGACTAGTTAGAGACCCAACCTACACACTGATGATCTTTGGAGTTGAGGAGTTTGAGCGTCATGGTTGGGCAGAAATCTTAGCCACCATGGACATTGTTGTGAATGACGAATAGTGGAAACCTCATTTCATGAGGAGGGTTATGATATCTCTATGTTCATATGTCAGCCCTTGTTAGATGAATGTGAACCTAGTGATATTATGTAAGAAGAGGAGAATGACGATGATCTAGAGTCCATTGTCATGGATACTTACTTGACTCAAAGGAGCACTCTCTAGAGGATATATCAATATTCACCCAAAAAGAAGAAGAACCTGGCACAAGCATAAAAGCTCTAAATTGAAAGGATGGAAGTGAGGGTGGTAAGAAGAAAAAGAGAAGAAAAACAATGAAACATGAAGAGGAGGAAACATTGTTTGAAGTACTAGAAAACTTCAAGAAATATGAAGTTAAAGACTGGAAAAGCTTGGTATGAATGCCTAAGAGAGAGGCCATCACAGTAGAAGCATATGATAATAAGGAAAAGACCAAAAAAAATTGTAGTAACCATTGAAGAGAACGAAAAGCGTGTGTTATACATACATAGGAGAAGACCTAAGTGCAGAAGAAGAAGGACATCTTGTAGATTTATTAAGGGAATATAGGGACCTATTTGCATGGAACTATAGAGACCTGAAGGGGGTAGATCGAGCAATATGTTCTCATATGATCCCCATGATAGCCGATACCAAGCCCACCAAACAAAAGCCCTACACATATAATGACAATTATTGAGCCAAAATAAAAGAACAAATTGATAGATTGATTGAATCCATATTTATCTATGAGATTGAACATATTGAATGGGTATCCCCCATTCTTGTGGTGCCCAAGAAGAATGGAAAGTTACGAGTTTGTATTAACCTTAAAAAAATTAATGCTACTACGATCAAAGATAGCTATCAATTTCCAATCACTCAAAATCTATTGGATCATGTTGCAAGCAAGGACGTTTACAGTTTCCTTGATGGATTTTCCGGTTACAACCAAGTAGCCATAGCCCTAGAAGATCAACACAAAATGGGTTTTTCTAAAGAGTGGGGGAATCTCTGCATTTTGTGTGATGCCATTTGGGCTCACCAATGCACCTACAACATTCCAACGGCTCATGTGTCATGTCTTCAAAGAGTTCATGTGAAAGAGCTTAGAAGTATATGTGGACTATTTATGTGCTCATTCTCAAGAAAGAAAATACTACATCCCTGAGCTCAGACAAATCTTGAACAAGTGTAGAGAACATTGAGTGTGTCTGAACCTAGAGAAGTGTGTGTTTATGGTATGTCAACGTAAAATATTGGTTCATATTGTTTCTAAGAACCGAATATCAATGGATGAGGACAAATCAAGAGTTGCCAAGGCCAAGAAACATTAGAGAGGTACAAGACTTTATGGGTCATTGTGAATATTATCAGAGGTTTATCCACATGTATGCGATCATAGTTAAACCTCTTTATGCTTTGTTGACAAACTTTGAGTGAACTGAGGAATGTGAAAATTCCTCCAATGAGCTAAAGAGATGTTTGTGCACAACACCAATACTGACCACTCTTAATTGGAATAAACCATTCCATGTCCATGTAGATGCATCCAATCATGCAATACGATGTGTTCTAGCACAATCCATGGGTGAAGGAAACCTAGATTCGCCTATAGCATATGCTAGTAGACAACTAAATGGAGCTGAATGAAACTATACAACAACTCAAAGAGAAGGTTTAGGCATGGTATATGTAGTGAGGAGGTTTCGACACTATCTATTGGCCAACAAGTTCAATTTTTTAGCTGATCATCAAGCTTTATTATATTTGTTCAATAAACCTTGCAATACAAGATGCTTAGTAAGATGGTTCCTCTTACTAATGGAATATAACTTTGAAGTTTTTGTCAAGAAAGGTAGGACCCACCTCAGAGTGGATCACCTTTCTCACATCACTTTAGGAGAGCCACCACAAGGCCTATCCGACGAACTGCTTGATGCTTATTTGCTCAATTTAGAAGTTCTTCCTAAGTGGGAAAATAAGTTAGTACCTCTCTTGACCTTTGGACCTACAAATAAGAATGTGAAAACAAACAAAGATGAAATTGTAAAGTCACGAACTATAAAATATTGGCAACAAGTATGTACAAACAAGATATAGAGGGTGTATTAGCTTGTTGTGTCGACGATGATGAGCATAGTAGCTGGTTGCAACAAGCCCATGAAGGATTTCTAGGTAATCACTATTCTAAACAATGAACATTGAAAAATCTAAAACATTTAGGAGTGTATTGAACTAGTATGGGTAAAGAAATACATGAGTGGATTAAGAATTTTCCAACACGAAAAGAGAAACCCCCAATGGAGCATGCTACCCTTTATCACGTATCGTTAATTCTAGATTGGAGCACTCCATTGGTAGAATTCATGAGATCCGGAAGACTACTCAACGAGGCTAGTCTAGCAAGAAAAAGAAGCATGGAGCAAGAGGCTTACGACTATGCCTTAGTAGGAGACAACCTATACCGAAGAGGCAAAGATTATTACTTAAGATTGTGTGTTCACGAATCATAGTATCTAAAAACCTTAGAAACTACACATAGAGGTGTTGCACGTGGATACTTCAGTCCTGACCGAGTAATTAGGACCATTCTATTCTTAGGACTTTAGTGGCCTACTCTTCATATGGATGCATATACCTATGTGAAGAGGTGTGAAACATGCCAATGTGCACAATATCTGATAAAAAAAGATGAGATGCCTTTGAGACCAATGATGGGAGGATGTGCATTTTCGAAGTGGGGTATAGAGTTTGTAGGTCCTATTAACCCCCCAACTAGAGACTCCCATGCAGAATACATTATTGTAGCCACAGATTACCTTACAAAGTGTGTAGAAGTCAAAGCCAGGACAAAGAATGATGCTCAAATGATGGCTAAGTTCTTATTTGGAAACATGTTCACTGGGTACATACTACCAATAGAGCTAGTGACTGATAGAGGTACACACTTCTTGAACGAATTCATTCAAAAATTCTCCAAGAATTCTTAGTGATACATAAGAATTCTGCCCCCTATCATCCACAAGCTAATTGGCAAGCCCTGAGCACAAATAAGATCCTATGTAATGTCTTCACAAAACTGGTAAATAATAAACGCTTTGATTGGGATAAATAACTTCATCATGTTGTTTGGGCTTATTGAGTTGCCTACAAGATGGTACTCAATGCCACCCTATTTCAGATGGTCGTCGAACAAAACACTATGCTAGCATTGGACTTCTTGATCCCAGCTTTAAAAGTAGCACAAGGGCACGAGTGGAATGGACATGAGTTATCCTCTAGGATCTTTGACCTAGACCGCTTAGGTGAGATGAGGCTACGAGTGGTAGCAAGCATCTATGCTACAACAAAAAGACAAAAGGCTTACTTTCATGCCCACATCAAGGATGAAGGGTTGAAAGAAGGAGATCTAGTACCGATTTATACACTAAAGCAACATTCCCGTAAATTGGAAAAAAGAGGATATGGTCCCATGATCATTAATAGAATTTCCACTAGCAGTGATGTTCAATTGGCTACTTTGGAAGGTGACATCTTGCCAAACTATATTAGTCGATGTCCAATCAAGCTATATTAAGAGCCTCTTACCGAGGATATGCTAATGAGACTCAACACTGCTAAGAAGCAAAAAAAGAAGAATTAAGGGTTAGAGAAGAAGCATAGGTAGAGGCTAGAGAGCACATTAGGAGAAATAAATCAAGATGACTAGGCCTAGATGTCAATCAAGAGGCCCCAAGATATGAGATGGGCATGTGCCAAACATCGAGTAGAACTACTTCTTGAATAATTGTTCGATGTCCCTTTGTGACCATACAGGTAGGACAAGGAAAGAATGTAAGGACTGTCACAACATTGATTGACTTAGGTGCAAAAAATAGCATAGTTAGAATCTCATACTACCAAGATCTTCAATTGAACATCAATCCCATAGAGGCCTATCTCATAGGGTTGGGAGGTGTGGAGACCCCTTTCTTGGGTGAGGTGGAACTTCCCATTTACCTTCAAGATGTCCCACTGAGAGTGTAAATGCTAGTGTTTCACTATGAGGACCGTACAGAACCACTTGTCTTGGGTGAAGACTGGATCTATGAACATGCAATCAACTTGAACCTGAGAAGCCAACTTCTTTAAGTTTGGGTACATGAACAATGTATTACATTAGAATTAGAGAATTGCATGCTCACAAATTTAAGTATCACAATTCTCTTAGTTCTTCTAAGCCTAATCTTAGAGAATAAGATTTTGTATGTGTCAAGAACTTTATAATTCAAAAGGATTCAATCATGGAAGAACAGACTCAAAGGTGAGTGAACCCCTATTCTTGTGCAAAGACTAAGGTAGTTGCAACTAGTCAACCAATGAAGCAAGTAAAACTATAGAAGAGAACCGCTACATCAAATAGACAAACAAAGTTCGAGAAGAAAGAAGCTCAAGGCATGAGGTAGATTTGGGTATGAAAAGGAGACCAGTCACTAGCTTTACCAGAACAATTTCCATCTAGGCAAACTAACCATGCCGAAACATGCAATGAGCAACTAGGAAAAGCTCATGCACAAGGTTTCGGACAATTTTGGGTACCTAAGAAATTAGCTGCATCTCAACAAGGGTGATTACACATGTGGGATCCCAAAGAACTTCTACATGCACAAAGACCTATGCTCTTGTTGGGAATTGAACTCACAACCTCCCGGTTAGGAGTGCGATGGGCTAACCACTTGCCCCAAAAGCCATGGTTGAGAACTAGTTCCTAATCCTCTCTCTTAAGGTGTGGTTCAACCATCTCCTATTAGGATTATGTGACATTCCTTCCCCTTAGACTAAGAATTGACCTCAATTCTCACTTGTGGACCCTTCTAACTCTTGGACCCACTTTCCATGCATGAGCACTTCCACCAACCTCAAACGCGAGCACATGGACCAAATTTGTACCTATCTCACCCTCCGTGGGTGCCCAAATGCCCATGCGCCTTCATCCAAGGCCAGTTTCACACTCCACGGATAAGCGCTTTTTCGAAGTGCCCACAAATGAGGCACGAACCTCCGTCTTGCCCAATATCGCAACTAGGCTCTGATACCAATGTTGGGAATTGAAATCACAACCTCCCGGTTAGGAGTGCGATGGGCTAACCACTTGCCTCAAAAGCCATGGTTGAGGATTACTTCCTAATCCTCTCTCTCAATGCGTGGTTCAACCATCTCCTACTAGGATTATGTGACATTAACTTTTACGATTAGGTCTACTCTTGATTTTCTAGGCAATACGAAACTCTACCAGAGGTCATGCGTACACACACACACGAAGATTTATCTATATGAACCTCCGAGCCACCGAGCTCGATGTATCTTCCACACTTGTGAATCATACATCTTCTCTTTCCTTCTACCCATAATATAGACGTGCATCCATATGATGCCATGTGGCATTAGTGCCACCTCACCCAAAAGGGTGTACATTTGTAATTTGACATTTCCTTCCCCTTGAAAGCATTTTCGTCCTCAAAAATGTAATTGAAATGTTCTTAATGGTAGAAGAAAGTGCTTGAACTCCCCTGAACCCCATGTACTCTATGTACATGGTCATCTCTGTGTGCTGCTTCCCCATATCTTTCCCCTTAAGAAGTCCCATATGAGATCTTCTCAAAGGTGGGAAACCGTCTAAATTGCGAATATGAACAACGAGTTCATGATCTTGAATTGGGCTTCCAATCAGCACAGGGCATATAAAAGATCTTTAATCTATTTAATTTACTCATTAATATAAGACTATTTAGCACCTTCTTGAGTTAAATCTTCCTTTCCATGGTCAATGAGTAATACAATCATTCCAAGGTATTCCAAACATTAGGCGTGTAAAAATCTTCTATGTTCCCCACTATAATATTTCGTATGTGTTGGGATTCTATAAATATGACTCTCGTATGTCTTTTTACACATCGATTGAGTGCTTTATTTTATTCTTGGCATTACGATTTGTGCCGCTCACTCTCCCAAGAATACTTTTTCCATAATTGGTGCATTGAAGTTTACCATATTAATTAATAAAATGCTGCCCAACCGCCTTTTCAATTTTTGGATACCTTAAAGGATTTGCATGTTACCTCTCGATAACTATTCCATGCACACTTTTCTCATGGTGGCTAACCTGACTGGATGTAGTTTTCTTTCAAATTTTCTTGCCTTATCTGAGTTATCTTTGTAATCTTTGATATGTTTTGATCACTTAAGATGTTTTGACCACTACTACTAATTCCGGAATTCATAGCCACCCATATACAAATTTGGAAGATAGGTGCCTGCCACTATTACTAATTCCGGAATTCATAGCCACCCATATACAAATTTGGAAGATAGGTGCCTACATAGAGATACCTTTTCTCTGTTTATATCGTTTCTCTACGGCTAACGAGAGAATATACTTGTGAATATTCACACTTAAAGTAGAACATAGAAATATTTACTATATTTTATGAGGATTTAAATGAAACTTGAATTTGCACTATAAATGAGTACAAACAGAAATGTAAATGTCTAGCTACACACTTATATAGAGAAGGTCAAGTAAAAGGAAAATATGGAAGCTAAGCGAGTAGGGGGCGGCTTTTTGGGGTTTCTAACTTCAAGAGTAGACTATTACACACTAAAGAGATCTTCGGAATACATTTGAACTTCAAAATTTAGTTGAACTAGAAATATTTTTTTTTCTGAGTTATTTTGTTGAATGAGATAAAATTTTGCTTCTTGGAAAGTGTTCTACATTTTTCAACTAGGAAGAATAAGTTTTCAAACCATAATTTTGAGCAACCTAGAAACATTCCACGATTTTCACCATGGTAATCAATCATTCATATAAAATACACCTAATGATGTATTAAGAGTTTTTTCTCAATCTTAAATTTCGGACCCTTACCATAAAGCATTTCACCAAGCTGAGAGCCAAATCGATAAGAACTTTATTGGATTTCATTGAGAATTCCGCCCACTCAGCCAAACACACACACACACATATATATATATATATATATATATATATATATATATATATATATATATATATATATATATATATATATATATATATATATATATATGTGTGTGTGTGTGTGTGTTTGTGTATGTATTTGTATGCTTACATACATACAAATTACATATAAATGTACACAGACACACTCGCGCGCGCGCGCACACACGCGCACACACACACATACATATATATATATATATATATATATATATATATATATATATATATATATATATATATATATATATCTATATATATATATATATAGATATATATATATATATATATATATATATATATATATATATATATATATATATATATATATATGTGTGTGTGTGTGTGTGTGCGTGTGAGTGTATATGTGTGCGAATTTGTTTATTTACGTGTGTGCTTCTTTAGCTATATGTATTAATGTATACTTTTATGTATACAATACTATTTTAGTCATACTTGAAGATGGTGCTTTATTTATAGACAGAAAGGCACAAGATATTTAATGGCTATATGATTACTTGCAATCTTTTGTCAATGTCAAATTGTCTTTACAATGATTTCTTGCATTTAAAGCCCACTGTTTTTGTGAAGTCTAAGTATTAACATAATATCATCTACATTATCCTTGTTATTTATTTTGAACTTTAAAGTCCTTTCTAACCAAATTCTCTTTCTCTTTGTCTTTCATTATTTTTAACATCATTATGATTGGAAGAAAGAATTCAATCATTATCTGATTTGAATATCACTATTTAATCGAAGTCATATGATGTTTTCAAGTCTAATATTCATCCCTCTAAATAAACATTTATTTCTAGTCTGAACATCCGTAGCTTTCCTTCATGGATGATAATCTTTATTCTTTCATTGCACGCATTAACTTTGAAGATTTGACAAACTTTCTACACTCATTGAGGGCACTATTGCATTTTCGGTCGAAACAAAGCCATTCCACTTTGGGAATATCTTTTGGAATACATGAATCCAAATTTCAAACCACTCTTTGAAACACAAACATAGATATCATTGTGCAACACTTCTTGTCAGTCACCATCTCAGTCTCAATCGTTTAACGTGAAATATAGTCAGTTTTTTAATTTTCGTCTTCACATATATTTGTGAATGGAACGATTTCACGAGCTTTTTGTTCATTTGTTCTTAGATCTCAAGGTGTTCTTTTCCGGGTCATTTGTTCTTTTTGTTCATTTGTTCTTAGATCTCAAGGTGTTCTCATATTTCTAATCTAGGGACTTCCAAAATGTCCTTTATTGCTCTGAACTTTTACTCTTCATTCGTTTTCGTGACTTGGATTTCTAGCTCCTCTATTATAGTTTTCATCCTCTTGGTTCTCTTTTATCATTGCGGCTTCTAAGAGGTTACTTTATCCCTTTCAATAGTGAAGGACTATAGGTTTTTATATTTTTACTTTTGATGGTTGATTTTCTTCTCTAAGCTGGCTTGGGTGAATTGTCCACTCATTTGGGCCTTCGTGAACAGTTGGATAGAAACCTGGTTTTAACTACCAATCTATTTAGGCTCTCTAAGCTTTATCCAAGTTGAAGTGCCTCTTTTCTTACCTAGCAAGGCCTTCATAGTCCTTAAATAATATATTTCTCTCGTGTCTATTAAAGTTCTCGACGCACAGTCATGTGTAGAGGGAAAAATTACATATGAGTTTTGCACTACCTGATGTTGTATTGCTTGGGGAGGTGCCCACAAATATCTTGAGTTTGATGGGTACAAGGGCTAAATTTTAGCACCATGGAGGTGACAAAAAGGCTGGCTTGCAGGGAACCTTGCTTCAAATGGTCAGAATTTCGATCATCAATTGTGGACTCATACAAGGTTGTTACTGATTCGTCACCTTGACATGAGGTGAATCTCACGGGGATAATTTATCACCACATAATTAGTGCATCAGACCGCATAATTAGAATAAGTGCCTTAATGATTCTTTTTAGAAATATTTTTGTTATTCGAAATGTCTTTCTACAGTTATTTGTAAACCAATCCTCAATACAATAAGTCATTCCATCATTATCATATAAAATATATATCATCATCTTAGCCTTGCATATTGTGCATCATCACTCGCAACTATAACATATTGGGAATATTGTGGTGTACCGTCTATCAGTTTTCTAACTTAGAATCTGCACAATCTTGGGTTGATATTGATGAAAACTATCCCTCGGATGTACATGAGAGATGTTCCCATCATTAAGGATGAAATAATCAGAAGATTCATGTACATATTTCTACATACACTATAGTATACTGAAATAATATATATTAGTCTCTGACATGTAGAAATAATAAAAGAATTCATACATTCCTTCCCATACCAAAGGTTACTCTTGCTGAGTAGGTCGTGGTCCTAATATAAAACTACCATAATACCTTTAAGGTGAAAATCACACCCATCTTCACTTTTGATATTATGTACATCAACGCATAACGTACTATCAACGCAATAAGTACATCAACGCATAACGTACTATCAACTACATGTTAGACACTTCCGTTGAATGTTAGTCCCCCAATGGGTGGTTAACGTTAGGGGAGGTGCAAGTGGCAATCCTTAGTCATTTGGCACTTGGATGAACAAAGGCTTTCGGATAGATGCTTTTCCTTTACAAATTTCCAAATCTAGCCTCGATCACCTACTAGTGACCGAATCTAAGATTCGGGCATTGCCATTGAAACCTTTTTGTTTCATTAGGCTTTACTGACATCCCTACCTCAAATCATCCCTAGTAGGCCTTTAGGCTCTCTAATGCTGGTCGTGCAAGACATCTAACCCCTTCTTCATAGGATATAGGGTGTCCCATGGTAGTAAGACTACCTTCACTGGTACTTTGGAACTAGTTCTAATGAATCCTAGGAGATTACTTGATTCCTCGAATTTAGTTTTATAGAAAAAAATATAGTATGCTCTTCATAGTAGAAACCATTGTCATAATCTATCCCATTTCCTTCCACAAATAACTGATCAATAGTAACAGGTGTTGGTGTAGCCTCTGATGAATAAAAATTTTGATGATAATGAATAACGATGAAATTATTGCGCAAACATTAAAAGTTAATGATCAAATCATTGAGGATTGACAAGTGATCGAAGAGAGAGAAAGAGAAAGGAGAAAATAGAAAGAGAGAGACTATAGAAAGTGATGTTTGCATATATATATATATATATATATATATATATATATATATATATATATATATATATATATTTATATATATATATATATATATATATAAATAAATATGTATAGATGTGTGTGTGTGTGTGCGCGCGCGCGCGTGCTCGCGTATGTGTTTTATTTACACATATGCACTACGAGCTTAGGGATACATTGGGAGGAATATATAGGAAGGCAGGAATTTTAGGTTGGATCCACGTTATACAATGTAATACAAATGTCATTATGAAGTTAATTTCCATTCGTTCTTTTTAATATCAGATCACATTTTGTTGCGCATGACCTCCAGGAGAGTGTTCTCAGCTTCAATTCAAGTTCATTTCTTTTCTAAACCACCTTTTTTGGTTCTGTAAAATCTGTGAGAGTATAGATTGAAAATGTCAGCTTTCAGTCGCTGGGTACAACATGCAGTCAATCGGTAAGAGACATTTAAAGAATTGCTTAGCAATTCAGGTAGCTAATTCTAACGGCTGAATGCAAATAAGGATGATGAAAAAAATGCATGTTTTCTTTGACTCCCAAACAGTGAGGATTAGTGATCTTCTGGTTGCTTTTTCAGAGGACATGCATGATTAGAGTTTTTTTTTTCTAATAAAGGAAGTTCGGCTTTAGCCTACTCTCGCAGACTTGAATTAATTAAAAGAAAAGAAAATTTCAAGAGAAGGGGACAAGTGTCCATGGGATCCCCCAAATCCCACAGAGCGGGGGTAGCTTTTACAGAGTTTAGATGGCATTACAAACAAGGTTAGTCACCCTCTCATCACCGTCATGTGGGGCCCACATGGGTTTAAGTTTATTGTAAGGAGCACATAATGATGCCTAAAAAAAAGGGGGGGATTTCTTACATTTAGTGATCTTTTGGCCAAGGAGGAATAGAGATTTCTCAATCGACCACACTATGGGGGAGTCACCGAAGTTGCAAGTGCACCTTTCCTACCAGACATTCCATAGGGCCTCCCCTTTGATGGCATTTCACAAAGGCGGAGCAACTAAACGCGTCTCACAGCAAAGCATGCATCCAACTGATATGTTTTTGAAGTCCAATTTCCTTTCCCAAAATCTGCCAGAGCCTTTCTGGTGGACCTTACAAGGCTTACATGAAGGAGGTTGATAAACCTCGCATCCCCATCATGTGAAGCCCACTTTGTTTTTAGGTTATCATGAACATATTGTAGCTCTTCATGATGTCTGAAGCGGGGGGGTTCTTAGAATCAGCAATTCTTTTACCAAGAAGGAATAGAGACTTCTGGATTGACCACTCCTTGCGGGTATTTCCAAAGTTGTGGGCACATCATTCCTAACAAATATTCCAAAGGATATATCCCTTGATCGCATTCCACAATGCCACAGAGAAACCGATCGCTTCACCAATGAGGGCTTGCTTCCAATTGATGTGTTCTTGGAGTCCAAGAGAACGACCAAGGACCCTCCATAACCGAAGGGATTTAGGGAAAGCAAAGAACAGGTGACCAATATCCTCTTTGGTAGGGCAACATTGCTGCCACCAGGGTAGAACACCACACATCTTGTTAGCTTTTGCATTGGTCCATATTCCACGGTGTAAAATTTTCCATAGGAGGACTAACTTTTTGTTTTCAATGAGAGGGTGCCAAATAGGCATAAATTTCATATCCCATGGGAGTTGCGTCTAGTTGAAACACCATTTCTTGTTGAGACTAATGTGAATGTCATTGAAAGCTTCGACATAAGGAAGCTTGGAGAGACGATTACCATTAAACCATTTAAGGCCCATTAGGTCTGGAGCATCCTATCCCATCAGTAGTTGGATTTTAGAGCGGTCCCAAGCATGGCATCTTCTCAATAAAACATTCCATTCCTTGTATGTGACTGCAACACTAGGGTCAAGGTCCTCAAATTCCACCCATTTGTTCGTGTCCTGTTTCCAAAGGTGCTTCCATTGCTTGAATCCCTTATTCGAGAGTCTCTTGGAACTTAAAACATTCCTCGGCTCCATGCTTCTCATGCCTTGGATTGGGAACCAAATAGAGTCATTTTGTCTTATAGGTGTAGCCTACTTCCAACCTTCATTGATTCTGATGTGAGGTTTGAATCTATTCCAGCCCAACCACAAGGATCTTACCAGGATCAATCCTTTGGGTGAGACTGGAATCGGAGAGAATAAGAGGGTGAGGATGTCAAGGTTTTTCCATCCACAGTAGTCCACTAGAGTAATCACATTCGTGTTTCTGAGAATAAATGCAGCCCAAGAGAAACCTCTATTGCACCATGCCTTAATCATCCACTTTGTTGCAAGTTTATTGGCCATGCTGCCAATGTCCATAATACCCAAAGCTCCACTCTCTCTTTGGCTAGTGCATATGAACCATTTGATTTTAGGCACTCCCCTCCTGTTATGGTCCCTAGTCCAAAGAAAGTTCCTACAAGTACTTTCCAATTTGGCTAATTCTTGATCCTTCAGTCGCCAGCAAAAAAGAAAGTATATGACTGAGGATATGAGGAATGTGTTAACCACCATGGCCTGGCCAGTGAGATTAATTTGCAAACCCCTCCAATAGTTAAGTTTTTTATTAAGTCTGGCGAGGACCCAAGCCAACCTTTGTTCTAGAGTAACACCAAATCGCATGGGGATACCAAGAATGTGAACAACCTAACCCGATTGAATGCTTTCGCATCCCTACAGAGTGAGGAAATCGGGTTGAGTCCCTTTGATAGCCCTGAACCCTGTCTTGGAATGGTTAATTCTAGATCTAGAGGCCACACAAAAAGTGTCAAGGCACCACCAAAAGGTTTCGAGGCTAGTATCATTATTGTGAACAAAGGCATTTGTGTCGTCTGCAAAAAGCCTCATGGTCATTTGCCCAGAGTTGTGTGGCAAAGTGATGCCTCTTATGCGACCAAGCTCCATCTATCTCCTCACAAGCCGGCTAAGTCCTTCTGTGGTGATGGTGAAGAGCAGTCGGGCCAATGGGCAATCTTGCTTGATGTATAGTTTTAGTTTGATTGACTTTGAAAGTTGCCCGTTGACATTAACTTTGAGTCAAAGAACTACCAAGGAGAATGGAGATCATCTTGAGGAATCTCTACACCCAAGGTCTTTCAACGATTGTAAAATATAGTCCCATTCCAATCTATCCTAGGCTTTGTCAAAGTCAATCTTGAGGAAGATAGTGTCTTGATTAGATTATTGAGCAAAGTCGAGACCTTCCCAGATATCAATGATGGCTTCCAATATTGACCTTCCCTTAATGAAGCCTTTTTGGTCTTTGCTAAGCCATTGGTCTAAATGGCAGGATATCCTTTTCGCCAAGACTTTAGCAAGAATCTTATACCCGATTTGAAGCATTGTGATAGGTCTCCATTTTTCAATTTTGTTCCTCTCCCCTTTTTTATGAATAAGTTCGATAATGCCGTTGTTGAGACAAGTGGGAAGGGCACCTCGAGTGCCTCAAGCCAAACAAGATTGAAGGGCGTGGCCACCATATGATTTAAAGAGCTCATTAGTGAGCCCATCAGGTCTCCGGCTCTTGCCATTCGAAAGCAAATCTATAACTTCAAGGATCTCTTATCCGAAAATGGTGGCGTCAAGAAGAGCACTCAGTTGTGTGGCCTTCTGTGCAAGGAATTTTGAGAGATGGTGTCCGTGCAATCCCACCTATGGGGGGAGAGAGGACAGGCACCACCCAAGAGACTCGTGAAGTGAGCTTCTATAATGCTCATGTTCTGTCCTCTGTCTTACATTCCACCCCATTCTTGTGAAGCAGTAGTGGGATCTCGTCTCTAGTTTGTTTTCTTTTGAGAATATTGCTCATCTCTTTGGAGGATCTATCTGTCCTACCAGCCCACCATTCCTTAAAATAAGGTTGAAGATTTTTCCTTTTGATCTCCTCCTCGTATCTTAAGCTTCCTCTGATATTTTGGAGTCCCTTCTAAGACTGAATCTTCCCTTTATTAACTTCTTCTTTGAGTCTCCGGAGCCAGAGGTATAGGTTTTCTCTATGTATTCGACGGATGGATTTGAGAGGCTTCGTGGTCTCAATGAAGATCTGATGAGACTTTTCCACCGCGTTTCTTCAATACTTGGCATGTGAGGTGCAGATGACAAAGGCCTCAAGCCAAGCATTAGTGATTTCTTGATGGATAGAGAGGAGTGAAAAATCAAATGGACTAGCTTGAAACCAAGGTGCTTTGTGACTTTTGGATAGAGGGGGAAAGGTGAGTACCATTGGGTAATGATCTGAGATGGTGAGGTTGATACGTTGTGTTAGGCTAGGAGGACCCCATTGATGGATGAGATTCTACTAAATATAGCTTCTCTCGAGTCTTGATTTCCTCAAGTCCTCACCCAAATGGAGATTGGACCAAGAAAAAGTGTTCCGGTCCTTGACTTCAACCAAATCCAAATATAGTTTGGTTTTGGTCCCATCTGTATTTCTCCTGGCCATCAATGATGCGGCCCTTGTTGTTCCACCTATGAGAGGGGTCTTCCACCATATTGAAGTCAATGCAAATCATGACGCTATGAGAAAACAAGTCCAAGGAGGACGAAGTATCGATCCTCGCAGCATCCTCATTTGGAGCATACATAGACATCACGAAGAATTGAAAGGGGGTGCTGAATGTAACCGGCATCCACCTACGGTTTCTATCTTCGCTAGTGTGGTCAAGCTTATTAGCGTAGAAGTGATTGATATCGATGGCAGTTCCACCAGAACCATGCTGATTGGTTGTGGAAAACCACACATGGGACTGAGAGATGCCCTTAAGTCTTTTATGAAGGTCTTTTCCTTCTATATTGTGTCTCCTGAAGACAAATGGAATCCGGGTTGAACCTTATGTCGTGGAGCCATTGACCAATAATGGTGGCTCTTGCGGGGTCGGTTAACCCCCTAGCATTTAGTGAAATGATGATCATTTTCTTTCACTTCCCTCATTCTGAGGGTGGGACTTCTTTTTTTCCTCTTCGAGTTTTCTTTCTTCCTTGAGGTGGGATGGTCCCGACCATGCGCCTTCGGTTTAAGGGGGCTTTTCCAAGGCATACTTGCCCCTTGGGGGCTTTTTCAAGGCATACTTGCCGCTTGTTTCCCCTTCCGGGAAGCCTTGTGTGGGGGAGATGGAGGGGCCGATTCCGGTATTGTTTTTCCAATGATGGAACTTTGACCGTCCATATTGTCCTCATTGCTTGTGGTGAATCCCTCTTCTTTGCTAGATATGTAGCTCTCTTGATTGACCTCATTAGAGGGGGGCCACTCCAAGGGCAAGTTACTTGTGCCCGCAAAGTCCCTAATCCCTCCCGGATAATCCAGCTCGTTACCTCCTTGTCAAGGTTCCAATATAAGTTATTGAGTGGCAATTGAATTTAAGGTGGTTATGGTTTATATGCCAACCAAAAACACGTTTCCTGTTACGAGAATAAATGGAAGGTGAAGGAATTATATGCTTTATTATAAAAACGATAAAGAATTTATCGTGAGTCTCAATACAAACATCGACTTTTGGATTTCGAGTAATCTATTCTTACTTTTCATTATTCCTCCTTCTCGGGTGTCAGAGATGTCACCAATACAAGGAATAAAATATATCTGATCAAGAGAAGAACTCTCAGCCTTTTGAAGCCCACTTACTCTACGTCTAACGGTGTCCACTATTTTTTTTGAAGAGTAGACTAGGCAAGCTGCTGTAGACTATGATCAATCAATTGTGTTTTACCCAAGGCTTTTATTAAGTATGGGCTATTGTATCTAGGGTTGATTCTTAGTGAAGGTCAAACGAGGTTCGAGAGACATCATTCCGAGGAAAGAGTTAAAAAAACATGAACAATCTGTTGAATCACGCTTAAATGTGCTTTCTTAGAACTACATTTTTAGAGCTTCTTCGTCAGGATTTTTATAAACTTTCATGATTGAATTTCAAAAGCTTTTATTAGCTTTCAGGTAAGCCCTTACGATAGCTTGCCACAAGAACTTTTGGACAAATGATTTTAATTGTCCAGACAAGGTCAACAGCTTCCTCATATGAAGGGGTGCCAGCCCATGGTCTATGTACGCATGCTTTCCTATGAATAGACATATCCTTGCAGCTACTTCGTGTGTACGTGTGTAATGAAAAATTCGTACCTATAGGTAACCTTTCTTCTACATGGTAACAAGAGGACCAAGAAATCTTGGATCCAATTTTAAAGAATTTGGTGTGGTTCACTTGCGTTCATGGCACTAATTCTAATTTGAAGATTGTTGCGCAAGGGAGACTTGATCAAACCCCCTCATATGAAAGCCCTTATGCTGAATGGCACGCTAAACATGGTTATACATCTTTTTATGCCTCCTTTTCGAAACAATATGTTAAGAATCTACAAATTATTTTACATGATCATAAGGTTATGCCTGTACTGAACAATCATGTGTAAGTCTTCTTCACAATATGTTAAAAATCTACAAATTATTTTTACATGATCATAAGGTTATGCCTGTACTGAACAGTCATGTGTAAGTCTTCTTCACTCACCATGTGATGCAATGTTCACTTTGATGCAATGTTCACTCTCAATAAGCTCAAGGTCTTGTCTTATGCTAGTTGGCTAGACCAAACTTTGTCACCTCACAACTCACTTCTCTACCTCCTACAAGCTTCTCCAAGTTCTTTCAATGGTATCAAAGCTAGATCAAGATGGGTGAGGGCTTCCCCTCAATGATTGAGAAGATTGATCGAGACAATTATCAGGCTCAAAGAGTTAGAATGGAGGCCCATTTCCAAGGTAGAAATATTTATGGAATTGTAGAAGGTTATGAAGCTATGCCTATTCTAAGATGCATAGGAGGGCCTACAGAATAGGAGCTAGATAAGCTGATTCTTTGGTGTGCAAGGGATGCTCAAAAAAGTTCAAAAAAGTTCTTTTCTACTACTACTAAAGCAAGAAAAATAATCTTTGGAACGCATTCAACCAAATGAAGAAGATACCTAGAAAATCTATCACAAAGTTTGTTACCAAGGTTTAGGAGGTTGCATATCAATTAGCATCCATTGGAGAGCTGATTGAAGAAGAGGCTATCATGAGGCAAATTATCAATGGTATTAGAACTCATAAGCCATGGGAGGCTTTCACCACAGCTTATGATCTCATCATGGATGTGCAAACTCTAGACTTGAACATCTTTTTTGGGAAACTCTTCAATCAAGAAGTGAACAATAGCATAAAGGAAGGTAACTCCTATCATAGTAGTTCAACTAGTGCTCTATATACAGATAAGAAGGAAGAGAAGTTGAAAGCAATAAAAAGGAAGAAGATGAAGAGGAGACTTCTCAAGCAAACTTTGCAATCAAGTGCAAGTAAAGACGAAGATGAAGGGACCAAATCATGACAAAATCAATGTGGATATGGCAACAATAGAGGAAGAGGTAAACACAACTTCAATAATAACAACAAAGGCCATAATAGAAGGGACCAGAACAATTATCTTGAAGATCAAGCACATGAAGACTGATTGGATCCAATGAATCTAAGCCACAAACAAGGTAAAGAAGATGGTCATTTTGTCTAAATAGATTTTGGATGTTCAAATCATGTTGCACGCAACATTGTTCTTCTATCTAATTTGAAAATTCATGAGCATAGACATGAAATTCAAATAGGGGATGACACAAAGCACAATGTGGAGAAGATTGGTAATGTCAAATATTCAAATGGTAGGAAAAACATTATGAGTAACATTCTCTATGTACTCACTATCACATAAAACTAACAAGTGTAGGCCAAGTAGTTAAAAAAAAGCTTGCAAGTTAGGTTCACACAACATGGATCTTTTATGGAAGATCCATGTTAAGACTTCAAGAAGATATCCAGAGGTGAGATGCATGGTAAGCTCTTTACTTTTCAAGTAGGAGGAACAAGGGACATAGCTCTATTCATTATAGACTACCATCCAAATCACACCAAGGTATAAATGACTCTGAAGCACGAATGGAAGAAAACCTAGTCTTGGGCATTGCAAGTTGTTTGTTTATTTAGCTTATGTTGATGTACCATCACTAATAAGAGGCAAGGTAGATGAAAGGGCAACAAAGGCAGTGTTTATTGGGTATGAATCAACTCAGATGGGTTATAGGTCCTATAATCCTTCAATCAAGCAATTCACCACGAGTAGATTTATTGTGTTTGAAGAACAAAGTTCTTGGTATGATAAAGACAAAAAAAATTAGTCTACCATATGATCTTGATTATGATTCTCATCAATTAGGAAGCAAACATGATACACCAGTCCATGTTCCAAGAAGTGATAGAGATGATGACCAAGATGAAAGGGAAAATGATTAAAAACTATGGAAGCTGAGAGGAAAATCAAAGATGTACGACTAAGTAGAATTCTCTAAGCAAGCTCCTGAAAGATGAACAAGAGAAGAAACAACCACAAGGTATGGATTGATTCCACATTTGCTATAAGGCATTCAATCTACTTTGAAAATGACTCAATTTTAGAGGAACCCTCAACCTATGAAGAGGAAAAGGGAAACGCTAATTGGGAAAGGCCATGAAAGAAAAATTAGATGCATGGAAGGAGATGGACACTTGGGATCTAGTTCCAATGTCATCCAATCAAAAGGTAGTTGTTTGCAGATGGGTATATAAAGTTAAAAGAAACTCAAATGAACTAGTTTGTAGGTACAAGGCAAGATTAGTGACCAAAGAATGCTCACAAAATCATGATATAGACTATGAGCAAACATTCTAACCAGTTGCAAAGATGACTACCATTAGAACATTGATAAGTGTAGCTTCTCTAAGAAATTGGAGACTCCTCCAACTTGATGTAAAAAAACATTTTCTAAATGATTGGATAAGTGAATAGGTATACATGCCACAACCTCTTAGAGCTTAGAACTATAGATTGGTTACATATCTTCAAGATCAAGCTTATTATGATCGTTGATGATTTGAATGACATTCTAAGGATCAAAGGATACATGCAAGAGGAGTTCAAAATCACTGATTGATGTGAGTTCATTTTCTTCGTAGGCGTGTACGTCATAGACACAGGTGAAGGATTGTCTTTGACTTAGGGGGTACATTCAAGATCTACTTCTTAAGTTCAAAATCATGAACACTAAACCTGAAGGTACCCCTTTGGACTAGATGAATCATAAAATTAGTTTTTAAGATTGAAGACATTAAAGAATATCAAGGCTTAGTAGGTAGCTTGATATATGCTACTCATACAAGGGTGGACATCTCATATAGCTTAGGAGTCCTAAGCCAATTCATGCACTTGCCAAGAAGATCACACATGGATGAAGCTAAGAGAGTACTTAAGTATCTCAAAGATATAATCAATGAAGGTATATTCTATCCTTTATCTTTAGATTTGGATATGAAAATCTATTTAGATGGAGATTGTTCATGAGCTAAGGATGATAGAAGAAGTGCCTCTAGTAACTTAGCATTTGCAGGCTCAAAGATAATGTTATGGAGCCAAGAAGCAACCATGAATTGCTTTATCCTCAAGTGAATCAAAGTACAAAGGTTTGACCATAGGAACTAAAAAGGCAATATGGTTAAAAGCATTGTATACTGATTTGGACTTGTGAGTTTCAAACCTTACATATTTGGATGTAATATGAGCTCCATGCATCTAGTAGCAAACCCTATTTTTCATGCAAGAACCTAACACGTAGAGGTTCATTACCACTTCATCAAGAAGAAGCTCAAGGCAAAGGAGATTGACATTTCTTTATTCCAACTCAAAAGCAAGTAGTAGATATGATGACGAAGGCACTTGGTGGAATAAAGCGTTGCAGATTTAAATCAATCATAGGTATTCCACCTATTTGACAATGGAGACTTGAGCATAATCTACTTTTAGGGGGAGATTTTGGAAAATCAAGCTTACACTATTTTTGAGGTGTATTTAATCTACCTCAGAAAGTTATCATTTGTATTACATCAAAAGAATATATGTTGGAGAGTTCTTTTACGTAAGCTCATTTATTGTCTTTTTTTAAGGCTTTCTTATGGATCATTTAACATTGTAAAAGCCTAGTGCTTTATAGATGTAAAAGCAAAAAAAGAGAGCTAAATTTCTATGAATTTAATGTCATTGAGTTGCAATCAATGAATGAATCAATTACCAAAAAGTAGATCAAACTAGATCTTCACTTTTCCTAGATTGTAGGAAAGTGAATTGATTTCCTCCATCAACCTTTACTACCTTGATTTCAATTTTAAATCCACTTGTAGAAGTTTTGGGGAACTTCAACAGTCTATATGAAGACTTAAATTTACTTTTACATTACAATGGCAATATACACTTGTGGCCATCAGTGCCTTGCCCCATTTTTGTGCATCATCTTCTTCAACAACAACAAGCTTGCAAAGATTGGTGCTCTCTCTAAAAAGCTCTTAATTGAATTCATAAATATTCATTAGAAAGGTATTAGTGTCTACTTTATTTGCATAAATTTTCAAAGCATTTGGTTCCATAGGTTTGTTGATATA
Organism: Ceratopteris richardii; assembly: GCA_020310875.1. Lineage (NCBI taxonomy): Eukaryota > Viridiplantae > Streptophyta > Polypodiopsida > Polypodiales > Pteridaceae > Ceratopteris > Ceratopteris richardii. The sequence continues at coordinate 158,970,065 of CM035412.1, forward strand.
TTTAGGTAGAGATGTGTGTGAACACACTAGTACCGCCGGGGCACTTTTTTCCCTCTATAGGAGGTTTTTTTCCCCCGGCTTGTATATACGCCTATTGCCCTAATGGGCTACTTATCTTTGTACATTCTCTAGTAATACAATCAGTATTGTGTGTTGTGCTCCAAGCTTTTTATTCTTCCTTGTGGTGTTCGCGTGCTTCCGCAGACGTCTAACTCCAACAATTGGTATCAGAGCAAATCGTCGCTTCATCTAGGGCGCCATCGACACTCCTCCGTTTACGGTCTCAGAATCGTACGTATTCTGGTGAGCATACTCAGGGTGTTTCCGAGATCAAAATAGCTTCGCTGTGTGGTGTAGAAATCGCGATCTGAGCTCGTTTCGGCCTCCGAATGCACTATCGCAATGCTTGTGCAGGCTATTTCGTCTTTTTGTGCCAAAGGTATATACGTGTTTCTGTTCGCCAGTATAAGCGTCTCAAAGTCTGCTACAAGTTTAACAGAACTCGTGTGGGCTGTTCCGTTCAACTTTTTGAGATACAATCAACATCAAGGTATTTTAGTCATCGGCCATGGCTGAAAGCAGTGATGTATTCCGTATGTTGGCTGTTGAGGATAAGTTGGATGGTACCAACTACCCATTATGGGCTTATATGATGTGACATGTATTGGTTGCAAAAGGATTGTGGAACATTGTGCAGGGTGTTGAAAGACGTCCTCTTACACCTATAAGAACAGGAACTACGAATACAGGTGCTCGAGCTGATGAAGATGGTGTCGAAGATGATATTGTGTAGATTCCTGTTCGTGCTGTTGTTTTTGCTGCACCTACTACAGAGCAGATTTGTTGGGATGGCAGAGATGCCCACGCACATGCATTGATAGCTTTGTCTGTCAAACGTGCCATTATTCCTCATATTCACTCTTGCAGAACAGCTAGGGATGCTTGGGATACACTTACCACATTGTACCAAGCTAGGAATGAGGTTCGTGTTGCTTACCTCCCAAAACAGTTGGAGAGTGAGCACATGAATGAAGGTGATTCTATGGACAGTTTCCTAACGAAGATCAAAGATTTGAAGGAACAGTTGATTTCTACTGATGAGGTTATACCAGATAGCTGACTTGTGCAGACCGTTCTGAATGGTCTTCCTGATTCATATCAGAGTTTTGCTTCTACTCTTCGATTGATGATGAAAGGCAATCTGAATGCCTTATCATTTGACGAGTTAGTTTCTATTCTGTTGCAGGAAGATCAGTCCAGACAGAACATGTCCATTATGCGTGTTGCAGATCAAGCTTTCCTGGCTAGTCAAAAGGGCAATGGAAAATGGATCTCTTCTACTAGTAAGCAAAAATCTGTAAATGTTGCACATTCGAAGAACCAGGATAAAGATGAGAAGAAATCAGAAGATCAGAAATTGTTTTGCAAGTACTGTAAAGGGAATGATCATATCATAAAGAACTATCCAAAACTAGCTATAAAAGAGGCAAAGAAAAAGGAGCGTGGATTGGTTGTTGCAGAAGCCTCTACACCAAAAACAGAGTCTACTAATCTTCTGCAGGAAGAAGAATGGGCGTTCACTATTGTTTGCAGTTTTGATCCATCTTCTCATGAGCAGTGCATGTCTGTAGTGGACTCAGATGTTTGGTACTTTGACAGTGGGGCGACCAAGCATATTACCTCGCAACGTAGTTTCTTCTCTTCACTCGAGCCTGCCCCTACAGGGAATACTGTCACATGCGCCAACAACTCCTCTTATCCTATTATGGGAGTCGGTAAGATCATTCTGACTACTGCGTTGACAGGTATAAGGCTAGGCTTGTTGCAAAAGGTTATGCGTAGGAAAGAGGCATTGATTTTGATGAGACCTTTGCACCTACATGCTGTAGGACTACTGTTCGGAGCATTTGTGCACTTGCAGGCCATCATGGTTGGAATGTACATCAGTTGGACATTAAAACAACATTTCTGAATGGTGACTTGCATGAAGAAGTGTATGTTTTTCAGCCCCGTGGCTTTGTGCAGAAAGGGCATGAGAACTAGGTGGGCAGGTTAAAGAAGGCATTATATGGTTTAAAGCAAGCACCACGTGCTTGGTATGAGAAGATACATGCCTATCTGGTTGCACATGGTTTTGAGAACAGTCCAATAGAAAGCACCTTATATGTTAAGCATGCTAATGATGTGCTTTTGATCATTGTTATCTATGTTGAGGACATGCTGCTCACTGGTCCTATTGAGAAGCATATTGCTGATTTCAAGGCTGATTTGCATGCCTCATTTGAGATGTCTGATTTGGGGCATTTGCATCACTATTTGGGCATTCAGTTTATGCAAGTTGATGGTGGAATGGCTTTCTCTCAAACGAAATATATTGACACATTATTGCAGCATTTTGGCCTTGAAGACTGTAAGCGTATTGCCACTCCTATGGAGACAGGTTTATGATTGAGTCTTCATGATGTTGGAGATGCATTTTCAGCACGCTGTTGGATGCTTGATTTACTTATGCATTACTTGGCCAGATATTCAGTTTGCTATCTCAAAGATGAGTAGGTTTATGAATTGCCCAGGAGTCACACATTAGAAGGCGGGTAAGCGCATCTTTCGCTACTTGAGTGGTACTCGGCTACTTGGGTTGTTTTATCCCAAGGGGGGATCACTACCTCCAGATTTGCATGCTTTTTTTGACTCAGATTGGGCTGGTTGCTATGACACTCGTGTGTCCACCAGTGGTTTTTGCTTCATGCTTGGTAGCTCATGTATATCTTGGTTGAGTAAGAAGCAGCCTACTGTGACCACTTCCAGTTGTGAGGCTGAGTATAGGGCAGTTTTCACAGCGACTGTTGAGTGTGTGGCGGAGAGGCCTTATGGCTGATTTGGGTGTTGGCCAGTCTTCTGCCACCATCATCTTCATTGACAGTGAGAGCGCATTGGCAATTGCGAGGAACCCTATGTTCCATGCTCGCACTAAGCACATTGAGGTGCATTATCACTATGTCAGGGAGAGGTTCTTTGCTAGGGAGATCAGCTTGGCATATGTGCCCATGTAGGAGAACATAGCAGACCTTTTCACGAAGGCTCTCCCTAGGGAGAAGTTTGAAGCTTTCCGCAAAGCTTTGGGCTTACTTCCTTTTGTGGAGTGATTTCCACATAGCTTGGCACTTCCTTATACATGAGTGCCAGCTCCTTGTTCACCGCATCACTCCCAGGGGGGATTTGTTGATATATTTAGGTAGTGATGTGTGTGAACACAGTAGGACCGACGGGGCACTTTTTTCCATCTTTAGGAGGTTTTTTCCCCCGCCTTGTATATATGTCTATTGCCCTAATGGGCTACTTATCTTTGTACATTCTCTAGTAATACAATCAGTATTGTCTGTTGTGCTCCAAGCTTCTTCTTCTTCCTTGTGTTGTTCGCGTTCTTCCGCAAACGTCTAACTCCAACAAGGTTGAGCGAAATTGCATTTGTTCTATGTCGCGGTCTATCTCTATGCATTCTTGAAAACTAGGAAGTACCATTGCTTAGTGTTGGGTTCATCTCAGAAAAATATTTTGTTATTTCTTGTACTTTTTTTATTTTATACACTAAACCCTATGTGTATCACTCCTCAAAAAATAAAGTTTTCGAGTTGTAATCACGTTGGATGCTATGAGCATTTGAAGTTGATTAGTTCATCCAAATATAGCAAGTTTTTTGAGCTAGTCAATGTGCAAACCTATCTATTTTGTATCAAATCTTTGTTCTTGATGCTCCAAAGTAGACAGTGCACTTTATTTCTTTTCTTCCATGAATATAAGGTCTATTTGACTCTCCATACGCTCAATGCTTGGTCTTGTGATGATTGGTGGATAGAACTTCTTCACTTCACAACTCACTTTCCTACCTCCTACATGCTTCTCCAAGTTTGTCTAATACTTCCATGTGAATGTTTCTTTATTTTTTAAACCCACTTGTTTCTAATTACTTTCATATCTTTACTCCTTGGTACAAGCGTCCAACTGTTTGTTTCTTCCAAAGCCTTCATCTCCTCTTACATAGCTTCTTTCACTCCTTGCATGTGTTACCTTCTTCAAAACATGTGGGTTCTTTAACAGCCTTGCTCGTATAAGTATACCGTCTAGCCATAAATGAATCATACGTAAGCCTTTCAACTGGATACCTTATGCTATCATATTTTCTTATCTCACCATTGCATTTATTTGGAAATTTTTTGTTGATCTTTGAGATCTCTATCTCCTTCTCATGATGGTTTGAGTTGAGCTCAATCCATAGATCTTCTTCTTCTTCTATTTTTGTGATTTTGTTTTTCCTTTGCTTCTTACATCACTTAACTAACTTGATTTAGGAACTCTTCTATCCCATGATAGCTAAGAGCTCCACACTTTGGGTCCACAATGAACCATTCTCTCTGGTTCATTCCTTGTTGTCTTCTTCTCCTAAACTTCATTATCATGCATAGATACATTCAAGGCATACTAAGTGAACAATCATCAGATTTTAAATCTCTTTCTACTTGTAATTGGATTTTTGTATGGTTTTAACACCTATAACACTTTTCGTCACCTTCATACCCTATAAAGACACACCTTTTTATATCTATCATCAATTTTGGTCCTTAATTTATATGGAATCAACACATAGAAAGTACAACTAAAGACATTCAAGTGTGAAAAATTTGTCTTTCTATTGTACGAAGTTTCATATGGTGTAATGGCATGTATACTTGATGTGGGAGATATGTTCATGATGTAAATAGTTTTGGTTGTTGCATCAACCAAACAACAATTAGGCATACTCATGTCCTCTATCATTGCACTAGCACATTCTAGAATATACCTATTATTCTTCTTAAACGCTCATATTGTGTCCTTTCCCAATTAACAAGACTCACAAAAGTTCTTGAGAGTCTAACTTTGGAAATTAGGTAACCCTAACACCAACCACTTCTTTTTTATGTCCTTAACCTTTGAGTGCTTATGTGTCCATACCTTTTGTGCCATAGATCTAATTTTGCCACCTTATTGTTAACACATCCAAGGTGAACACTGTTCCTTCCTTTCTACCTTTTTTTATCAATCTATACTCTTCTTTAGGGTTTCTCACAAATCATCCTTTCTAATTGAACTTCATATGCAAACCTCTCTCGACCATTTGCCCCACAAAAACTAAGTTCATTGTTATTGTGGGAACATGAAGAATGTCTTTCAAACACGAAATCCAAGAACCTTCTAACATAGCATCACATATGTGTGTAATAGCATCAGTGAAAGAAACTTGGAGAAGCTTGTCGAAGGTAGAAAAGTGTGTTTCGAGGCAACGAAGTTTGGTCAAGCCAACCGGCACAAGACCAGCCCTTGAGCTTATGGAGACTCAAATAGACCTTATAGGCATGCAATAAGTGCAAAGAAACACACTATGTACTTTGGAGCATCAAGGAGAATGAGTCGATACAAAACAGATAGGTTCGCGGGTGGACTAGCTCAAATAACTTACTATCTATGGAAGGGACAATGAACTTCAAATGCCCATAGCAACCAGCGTGATTACAATTAGAAAAAATCCTTTTATGGGAGTGATAAACATAGGATTGAGTGTATATAATGCACAAAAGTATAAGGAATAAACAAAATATGCAATAGGAATGAATGTGACATTCACTAGTGGTACTTCCTATTTTTCAGGAATACGTAAAGATTGACCTTGAGACAGAAAAACTAATCTTTCTCCAAATCTGCTGCACCAAATGCTTTGAAAACTTATAGGCATAAACTAGACACTTATACCTTTCCATTGAGTCATCTTTCACTCAATTTGGAGCTCTCGAGAGAGAGCAGCAGCCTCTGCAAGATTACTATTAGCGAAGAAGATGATGAAGAAAATTGAAGGAGCAAGACAATGATGGTCACAAGTGTATGTATATTGCTTCCATGTAATGTACAAGTGATTTTAAGCCCTTATATAGCCTCTAGCAGTGTTCCACGACTTTTACAAGTTGAATTTGAATTCAAATGGAGGTGGGAATGGTTGTTGGAGGGAATCAAATCACTTTCCTACAATCTAGGAAAAGTGAAGATCTTGATTGATCTACTTTTAGGTGATTGATTGCTTGATTGAATACAACTTCAGCCACCACAAATTCATGGGATTTGGGCTCTATATTTTTACCTTTTGCATGTGTAAAGCTCAAGGATTTTACAACGGTAAATGAGCCATCAAAAATCTCTCCAAAAAATACAATAAATGAGCATAAGAAAAAAGAACTCTCCAACAGATATTCTTTCGACGCGATAGCCTTTGATGTAGATCAAATCCACCTAAAGCATAGTGTAAGCTTGATGTTCCAACAATAAGGACGATCATCACATGTTTGTACATGCCCTTTTGTTGATGGCACCTACATGTTTGAGAAGAACTCCTTGTTGCAAGTCATGAGGTTTCTACAACCACTATCAATGTATCGAGTATTTTATCCTTTCATCTTGTAGCCAGTCATGTGTGTCATGGCTTGCATACTTTAATTTTTATTTGAAGTAGATGTATAATTATATTACCCTTTAGAGGTTGAATTTGTATTCTCCCTTTCACAACAGTCTCTTGCAAAGTAGTTTCCACAAAGGAATCATCATTCTAAATTATGATTGTCTCTATTCTTATTTGACCTTCCACCTCTTCCTCAAAACTAGAGTCATCCTCTAGATGAAGAGTATTTTGTCCCTTAGTCTTGACAATAAGCACCAATCAATCCTTTGCCTTGTCTTACTCTTCCTTTGCCTTGATTGCTTCCTTGCCTCTGCCTTTACCTAGATAAAAGGCTTGGGCTTCATAGCCTTTGCTTTGGAACCTCCAATATTCATTTCCTCAATGAAATTCAAGGCCATCAACTAATAAAAATATCGAAGAGTATCTATGACATACATAAATGCTGTAAAGCCTTCCACTTCTCATCATTTGTAAGCCCAGTTAAGGTATATGCAACTAGATTATCATCCTCTATGTGACAGCTCCTATAGAGCCCATTGCATCACTGAATTCTTTGATCCTAAATATGTAATCATTTATGTTGGCACTAGGGGTTTTGCGTCAAGTTCTTTGGACAATTTTTGCATTCTCAATTGGATATGTCTCATTTTTGTGTATTTTCACTTCTTCCTCTACTTCTTCGCTTTGGTTGTCTCCTTAATTGTTTGAGATTGAATTTGAGCTTGCCCTCCCTTTACATTTGGATTTTTGTTCACCCCTCTAACGTTCCCTCTACCCACATAGAGAACTTGGTCTTGATTGCCCACTCATTTCAAACAATCTTGGTCCGTCTCTACAACCATCACAAATATGGATAATTGTTCAAACTTTTGGAAGATAGCGCTCACATACACTCTTGTGGTGAAGGCTTTGAGTTTCTCATCTCCTATTTAAGGCATTGTGAATATGAACAAGCTCATGTTCTTGAATTGGGCTTTTACTTCAGCATAGGGCATATAGAAGATCTTTAATCTTTTGAATTTAATATAAATATTCAAGATTCCTAAGACTAGTTAGCACGTTCTTGAGTTGAATCGTCCTTTCCATGGCCAATGAGTAATAGAATCATCACAAGGTATTCCAAACATTAGGCATGTAAAACTCTTATTTGTTCCCCACCATACTATTTCTTATCTATTGGCATCTTATAAATATGACTATTGTATGTCTTTTTATACATCCAACACTAAGTCATACCAAAGGAGAACAAAGAAATGTTCTCTTTTTTTGGACATAAACCTCATTAAATCATTCAAAAAAAAGTTCCATTTCACAACCTTTAGTGAAAACCACTTATCTCTTGCTCATAAAAAATATAAAAGAGGATAGCTTTTATTGTTGAATGAAAGAAGCTACTCCTACTCTACATTTAATCACAAAATAAATTAACTATGGAGGAAGGAACAAAAGATATGAAAACATGATGAATAGATTAAAACGAAAGGAACTTACAAATGATGCTCAATGAGCATGCAGACTCCATGAGGAGAGGAACCACACTCTTGGCAATGAGCTAGAATGGAATGACTTGTTGGGAGTGAAGGAGAGGCCTTGCTTATATGGAGTTTGGGAGAATTCCCTTGCATGTGGGATATATGTGCTTGCATGATAATGATTCTAGCTTTGGACAAAAGGGTGGAGCATTGAACTCTCAACACCCCTCCTCCATATGATGACCCTTTTGTTTTTAATATGGGGGACTAGTGACATATGGGATCACTTAGTCCATTGATTTTTAGGATCTAAGGACCCATATGGGATCCTTAGACATAACTTGGACATATGAGATCCAAGTGTGGGACATATGGCGTCCCTAGGATCGTGGGACATATGGGATCTCAATACATATACTTGGACATTTGGGATCTAAGTGGTTTTTAATGGGATCTAGATACATACAGGATCTTTAGACATCTACAACGGTTTACATCATGGGATTGGAAGTGCTTATGGAACCATTTGCCACCTTTTGAGTAGTTTTCTTTTTGTTGTTGAAGTCTTCATGGGATCCATCTTTGGTAGGGTCCTCCTCCTTGTTGTTGATGCCTTGGTCCATTTTATCATGGCTTTCATATTTGAGTTTGGCCTTGTAGTGCCCTATGATCTTCATCTTTCCATCCTTGTGATCCATTATTGGGATCCTTAGGTGTGTTCCGCATTACGTTGTAGTCTTTGGATCTTCTCTACTTGAGCTGGAGTTTCCCTTCTTTGTAATGTACAGAAGGAATACATGGGCACATAGACTTTTACACATTATGGGTTTGGGAAGATCCTACCTTGAATACTACTCAAGGTGGTGTCTAATCCCTTACAAAGGGCCATATTTGTGATGCAATTAATCATAATAGCAATCCTTTTTTTGAAACTTGGGAAAAGCCTTGATCGCATAAATAAGGCCTTCACGCCTTCACAAAATGAATAAAAGCTGATTGCGATTTATAAATGAGATGCATCCAAAGAAAAGCCCATACATATGTATTTTTCTCCTTATATATATGGAAGTAGGAATGAAAACGTAACGCATGATACAATGGGAGCATGAGATCACTCATGATCTCATAATGACATCAGGAATTTTTACGTGGCATGTTTTTTACCGTGCATTTGCAATTTTGGCGGGCATACGTCCTCTATCTGAGATCCCTTTGTCTGTTTCGCACTTTGTATTCTTTGTATCTCGATTCCGTAGAATACAAATTCTCTCCATCTTCATTAAATGTGTGTGGCGAATCATCAACCAAAAAGTTGATTGAGTTTGGCATCTTCATTAGGGCAAAATCTGTGCAAAATGCATTATTTCTTATGTGAGAAAGCTAAATGTTTCGGCAAGGTTTGTCTGCTGAATTGACATGTTTTCAGGCTATGCCACCTTCCCGAGGACTTGAATCTTGAAATCTCTCTATGTTCGAACAAATGGCGCATGACATTTTCTGTGTATCTATACAACATGCCCCATTGGTGCTATCATTGTGCCTTGCCATGTAGCTGAAGCCTCAGTGAAGATGCACATGGAGTACTGTGGAAGCTACAGCCCGAGACACACATGCCTCTGATCTATTTTCCTGTTGACACTACTCTTGTACTCTAGCACGAAGGTACTTCCATCATACTACAACTACTACACCGCCCATTGAAAGATCTGTAGTACGAGCTTTCCTAGGTGGGCGTGCTATAAGAGCTACTACTTTTGCTGCAATCTTTGCTTGTTTCGACATAGATGGCTACATAAGATGCGGTGCTAGCCAGAGAGCAAGCACACAAGCCTAGGTTCTCGAAAATTTCTTCCCTCAGCTCTCTCGTGTTCAATCTCAAAACATATATAACTACCATATCTGATCATAGAAATATATCTTAAACATGCTCAAATATTAAATCTCACTAATCTGTTAGAAATAGGTATCTTCACATGGAGAGGACATGAAAACGCAATGACATCTTCTAGGTATAGCTATGAGGAAGACAAAAGAACAGAGCGCATGCACTTGATATTGAATACAGAAATGAAGACCAAGAATGTTCCCTTCTTCAAATCACACCCTCCACAATAAATAGAGGGGAGAGATAACAAAGACGAAAATACTATAAGAAGCTACTAAGGCAATTCACACCAAGTGAGAATTTCCGAGAACAATGGAATTAGTGCTTAGAACCACCCTTACTAAAAAGATAAAGGGAGGGAGGGAGGGATTAAGAGGGAAAATGGATCTACAATAATGTTCATGAAAATGATAGTAAATATGACTACATGAATTAGAAGAAACAACTCAAACACAATAACCTATGCTCTGATACCATGTTGAAATGAAAGAAGATACTCCTACTCTACAATTAATCACAAAATAAATAAACTATGGAGGAAGGAACAAAAGATATGGAAACATGATGAAAAGATTAAAATGGAAGGAACTTACAAATGATGATCTATGAGCATGGAGACTCCATGAGGAGAGGAACCACACTCTTCGCAATGAGCTAAAGTGGAATGACTTGTTGGGAGTGAAGGAGAGGCCATGCTTATATGGAGTTTGGGACAATTCCCTTGCATGTGGGATATATGTGCTTGCAAGAGAATGATTCTAGCTTCGGACAAAAGGGTGGAGCATGGAACTTTCAACGTCCCCCTCATGTGATGACACTTTTGTTTTTAATATGGGGGACTAGTGACAAATGGGATCACTTAGTCCATTGGTTTTTACGATTTAAGGACATATGGGATCCTTAGACATAACTTGGACATATGGGATCCAAGTGTGGGACATATGGCATCCCTAGGATCTTGGGACATATGAGATTCCAAGACATATACTTGGACATTTGGGATCCAAGTGGTTTTTAATGGGATCTAGGGACATATGGGATCCCTAGACATCTACAAGGGTTTACATCATGGGGTAGGTAGTCCTTATGGAACCATTTTTGTCCGTTTGAGCATTTTTCTTTTCCTTGTTGAAGTCTTCATGGGATCCATTATTTGTGATGCAATTAATCATAATAGCAATCCTTTCTTTGAAACTTGGGAAAATCCTTGATCACATAAATAAGGCATTCACGCCTTCATGGAATGAATCAATGCTTCTTTCGATGTATAAATGAGATGCATGCAAAGAAAAACCCATACATATGTATTTTTCTCCTTATATAGATGGAACTAGGAATGAAAACTTAATGCGTGATAAAATAAGAGCATGAGATCACTACTGATCTCATGATCACATTAGGAATTTTTACGTGGCATGTTTCTGACCGTGCATTTGCAACTCTGGTGGGCATACATCCTCTATCTCGGATCCCTTTGTCTGTTTCGCACTTTGTATTCTTTGAATCTGGATTCTGTAGAATACCACTACTCTCCATCTTCATTAAATGTGTGTGATGAATCATCAGCCAAAAAGTTGATTGATTTTGGCCTCTTCATTCACGGCAAAATCTGTGCAAAATGTGTCATTGCTTATGTCAGAAAGCTAAATGTTTCGGCAAGGTTCGTCTGCTGAATTGGCACATTTTTAGGCTACGCCACCTTCCGGAGGACTTGAATCTGGACATCTCTCTCTCTTCCAACAAATCGTGCACAACATTTTTTGTGTATCTATGCAGCATGCTCCATTCGTGCTGTCGTTGTGCCTTGCATGTAGCAGAAGCCTGAGTGAAGATGCACACGGAGTACTGCGGAAGCTACAAACCGAGACACACACGCCTCTGATCTATTTTCCTCTTGAGACTCCTCTTGTACTCTAGCAGGAAGGTACTTCCATCATACTGCAACTACTACACCGCCCATTGAAAGATCTATAGTACGAGCTTTCCTGGGTGGGCGTGTTGTAAGAGCTGCTACTTCGGCTACAATCTCTGCTTGTTTCGACGTAGATGGCTACATAAGATGCTATAGCACCTTTTCCGTCCGAGAGGCATAGCTACACATCATTGGCTTTAAGCCGTGTAGTGCTTCAAGTTTTTCATCACACTATATATGATGCGTGCTCCTACTAAGGATATATTTAAAGATTGATGGAGCATTTTTTTATTTGTCTCCTACAAAGGGTGTAGGCACTTCATTGCAATACAATCCTTCCTCACTCCCAGTTTGTGAGTAGAAACAACCCGATTGCGCACACTTTCTGATGGAGAAGTAAAGGAACACATAGAGAACAACCATGACATTCATTCTGGAGAGGACCTTTGTCAGAGGTCTTCTTTCCTCTTGCACCCGCTTCACAGATGCACCTTTGATCTAGGTTAATCCTTCTTCTACATTCACATGGACATGAAAGTAACTTTTCATCGCCGAGGACTCATTATCTTATTTCCAGCTCTAGCCAAAGAGCGAGCAGACAAGCCGAGGTTCTTGAAAATTTCCTCCCTCATCTCTCTTGTGTTCAATCTCAAAACATACATAAGTGCCATATCTGATCGTAGAAATATAGCCTAAACATGCTCAAATATTAAATCTCGCTAATCTATTAGAAATAGGTATCTTCAAATGAAGAGGACATGAAAACACAATGACATCTTCTAGGTACAGCTATGAGGAAGACAAAAGAACAGAGCGCATACACTTGATCATGAATATAAAAACGTAGACCAAGAATGTTCCCTTCATCAAGTCGCACCCTCCACAATAAACAGAGGGGAAAGACAACAAAGAGGAAAATACTATAAGAAGGTACTAAGGCAATTCACACCAAGTGACAATTTCCCAAAAAAATAAAATAATTGCTTAGAAGCACCCTTACTACAAATACAAAGAGAGGGAGATAGGGATTAAGAGGGAAAATGGATGTACACTAATGGTGATGAAAATGATAGTAAATATGACTACATGAATTAGAAGAAAGAATTCAAACACAATAACCTATGCTATGATACCATGTTGAAATGAAAGAAGCTACTCCTACTCTACAATTAATCCCAAAATAAATTAACTATGGAGGAAGGAACAAAAGGTATGAAAACATGATGAATAGATTAAAATGGAAGGAACTTAAAAATGATGCTCTATGAGCATGGAGACTCCATGAGGAGAGGAACCACATTCTTGGCAATGAGCTAGAGTGTAATGACTTGTTGGGAGTGAAGGACAGGCCTTGCTGATATGGAGTTTGGGAGAATTCCCTTGCATGTGGGATATATGTGCTTGCATGAGAATGATTCTAGCTTTGGACAAAAGGGTGGAGCATGGAAATGTCAACACCCCCCCTCCATGTGATGACCCTTTTGTTTTTAATATGGGGGACTAGTGACATATGGGAGTACTTAGTCCATTGGTTTTTAGGATCTAAGGACATATGGGATCCTTAGACATAACTTGGACTTATGGGATCCAAGTGTGGGACATATAGCATCACTAGGATCTTGGGACATATAGGATCTCAAGACATATACTTGGACATTTGGGATCCAAGTGGTTTTTAATGGGATCTAGGGACATATGGGATCCCTAGACATCTACAAGGGATTACATCATGGAGTAGGTAGTGCTTATGGAACCATTTGCAAACTTCTGAGCATTTTTCTTTTTGTTGTTGAAGTCTTCATGGGATCCATCTTTGGTAGGATCCTCCTTCTTGTTGTTGATGCCTTGGTCCATTTTATCAAGCCTTCTATATTTCATTTTGGCCTTGTAGTGGCCGATGATCTTCATCTTTCCATCCTTGTGATCCATTATTGGGATTCTTTTGTGTGTTCCGCATTATGTTGTAGTCTTTGGTTCTTCTCTCCGGCTACCATCTTTATAAAGAAAGCCTTGTTTATATTTTCAGGTTGAAGATGCATCTTAATTATTCTACCTTTCATTAATGCGAATTATTGGGGGTGAGAGAATATCGGTAAACATGAACAGAAGAAATACAGATGTCCATGCACTTAATACAATCTGGTGGCAGCCACTAAAATAAAGAACGATGGACAACTTTTTTGTCATCGATGTCCATTGTGAAGGCGGTATCCATCGCGTGAAGGCTCTGTATACGACATCAGATTGCTGAGCTACTTTGAGCTTCTTCAACGTCTTCATCATCGCCATCGGTAGTAGAGTGTGTGCATCGCCATAGTATGCTTGAAGTTGAAGTTGGACGTCCGACGCGATCGACTGAACGTAGAGAGATGTGTCCATCGTGAGAAAGTGTGTCCATCGCGATCGACAGGAGGGACACGATAGCGTCATGTGTCCATCGTGAAGTGCCTCCGTCGCGATCGACTGAATGCAGAGAGGTCCGTCGCGACCGACAGAGGAGGTGCGATTGACTGGTGGAGGGGTCTTGTTGGTCCGTCGCGATCGACTGGAGGAGGCGACTGACAGGGACTTGCTGGTCCGTCGCGATTGACAGGGGAGGTGCGAATGATTGGAGGAGCGGCTGTCCATCATGGTATTTGTGCCGACTGACTGACCTTGGGCCCCGAGCCATTTGCGCATGTGGCGGCCTTGCTCTCTCGACGGACAGGGAACTTCCTTGGTCGACTGACTCAGCTTATCCATCGCGTTAGCAGCCGCGATCGACGGGCAATCCTGGGGGACTAGAAATCTCTAAGATTTCTTTCGATTCCCAAAAGAAAATTCTAAAAGTTTTAAAGAGGTATGCAAATTAGATTGAGGAGATCTGGCTACTCAAGAACTCTTCCGCAACTCCTTCTGTGTGTGTTGATCCGTCGTGGAGTGGGTGTAAGCTCAATGCAGTTGACATCTTCTCTAAAACTCTGAGTTTGTTCATCAAAAAAGAAAAAGATCTTCATTCTCGGGGTGTCCCTCTTTTGTCATGGATTTGGCGACCCCCTCTCTTGTGAGAAGTAACCTGGCCCCTCCTCCCGGGGAGACCGATAACCTGGCCTCTTTGTTGGAGGGGGGTTCTTGTGCCGCCCTAGGGGCCTTCGAGAGTGCTGAACCCCCCTTGGTCTCCCTGAGTAGATCCGCAATTCTGTCAACTCAAGAGGAGCTCAAGAAAGTTTGCCTCGTCGGCCAAATGTTCGGCCCTAAGCCCCCGCTCGAAACTGTGCGACAGTGGCTTCGCAACGAGTGGTTCCCCCGTGGGCTAGCTGTTTGTAAGTGTCAGTTCTTACCGGCAAGCCACTTGCTGCTAGTCTTTGAAAATGAAGATATGGCGTTTCGAGCCCTTAGTGTCGGAACTTGGCAACTCGGTCGGGCGACCCTGTGCCTATTCAGATGGTCCCCTGATTTTACTCCCGACAAATCGAAATCGCTTCGGTACCCTCTCTAGGTTGAGCTCCCTAACCTGCCATACTTCTTGTACAACTTCGTGTGGGACATCGTTTCTCCTATCGGCAAGCCGTTGGCCTCACGCGAGGACATTGGTGGTCTCATTTATGAAGGTGCAAGACACTCGTTCAACGCTCGGTGGCACCCTCAAATCTGTGTCGAGGCTGACCTCAGTATGCCACTTCCATCGAAGATCAAACTCGACTTGGGCGAAGGGGATGTATGGGAGCAAGACATCAGTTACAAAAACCTTCCCAACGCGTGCTTTCGTTGTGGCCAACAAGGTCACAGGATTAAAGATTGCCCTTTGAGACGAAAAAGCAAGCGAATCAAGAAGCCCCCAAAAATGCTCAAGATAGCAATGGAGCATTGAATCACTCGACGAAAGTAGAGGAATTCAAGGGCCCCCTTAATCCAGAAGCTGATGCAGACGGGTTCATCGAAGTCAGAAGAAGAAGGAAAAGAAGCCCTAGGGCAACTTCTGAGCGAAACAACATGTCAGTTACCCCCTCCAGCAACTTGTATTGCAATCTGGAAAAGGACATCAATGAGTTTGACTACCCAGGTGGGAACCTACTTGAGGTGGACACCGACGTCAAAGGCCTAGAGATCCCTGACAGTAAAGAAACCTTGCAGGAGGGTTACACTACAAGCAAAGAAGACGGCTTTACTACTAGCAACGAAGATAACATGGATAGTGAAAGCTCCATCATCGGAACGACTATTCCGGAAACGGAGCTGAAAACGCTGCCCAGTTCTTCCCAGCAGGAGGCATCCCGCAAAGGAAAACAACCTATGGAGTTACCGTGGAAAAGCCCCCACAAGAACCTATTGCTAACTCGGGATCCGATCCGAGCGAAAAAGAAAGATGAATCCAAGAAAAGAAAGGACAAAGCTCCCTCCCGCAAAGAGGGCTCACTACGACAATGATCATCATCTCCTTAAATGCTAGAGGGCTAACCGACCCCTCAAAAGCGATCATCATTGGTCAATGGCTTCACGACATTAGCCTAAACCTAGATTTTATATGTATTCAAGAGATTAAAATTGACGGAGAAGACCTCCAGAAATGGCTTAGACATGTCTCCTCGACCCATGTTTGGATTTCAACGGCGCATCAGCGGGGGTCCGGTGGAACGCTAATCGGTATTAATCAACTCTGGTTTGAAAAGCTTGAGAACTCCATTGAAGATGAATGCCATCGATGGATTGTTGTTTCTTTCGGTGCTCCCTTTTGTTTTACTTTAGTTTCTTTGTATGCCCCTAATGGGGAGTTAGAGAGACTTAACACGTGGGCCTCCTTGGACTCGCTCCCCCACAACGTGCTTATTTGTGGTGACTTCAACATGGTAGAGGACCCTATGGACAGATGGATGGGCAAGGGTAGGGTCATCGATAGTCGGGAGAAAGAAACATGGGACAAAACTAAACTACACTTGGATTTGGTCGAATTCAAAAACTCGAATGGCTTTTCTTGGTCAAATCTCCAAGCAGGCGAGGACCTGAGGAAAGCTAGACTTGATAGATGCTACATTTCTCAGAGTTTTACTCATCAGTGGGGCCACCCTTCCCTCTCGCAACGCACCGACCTCACCATCTCTGATCACTACCCGATCGTCATCACTTTTCAACCCCCCACCAAGATCCGTAAGGCTCCTTGGTTCCATGCCAGTGTGCCCTCCTTCTCTCTCCCCTCCGTCCATCAAGAAATTTCTGATGTGTGGAAGGAGGCATTCGCCTCTGGCTTGTCCCGAGCCAAGTGTTGGAGAAGTGCGGTCGATAAGTCACGACAGATCATGATTAGATCCAGGAAGATGCTAGAGACTGTGCGGCGGGCTCGTAGAGAAGCTCTATATCATAGACTCTGGCGGCTCGAGGAGGAAGTGAACAAAGGAAAATCTCAAGCCCAGAAAGGACTTCGAAAAATCAGAGCGCTGCTGAGATACGAGGAAGAGATACAGAGGAAACATTTGCAAATTTTCTTCAAGGAGTGGTGGGCTGGCAAAGCCGACAAACCCACCAAAGAGATGTGCCGTATCCTCAAAAGGAAACACAACAGAGAATCGATCCCCTTATTGCTAGACGCAAATGGCAATGTATGCAATACGGAAGAAGATAATTTTGGGATCATTGAAGGGCACTTCACGAGACTCCTGGGGACCTCAAACCCCCTCTCCCACCATAGAAGGGACTGTATGGCAGCCATATCTAGGGTTTCCCCCCACAGGATACCACTCAACCTTCACTCTCTGCTTCATGCTTTTATCTCTGAAGCCGAAATCATTGAGGTCATTGATGCCCTCCCTTTAGGTAAAAGCCCGGGACCCGACGGGCTCACTAATGAGTTCTTTAAATCCTTCAAGTTGGTGGTTGCCACCCCTCTTCGTTTGGTTTGGCAAGAGGCACTCAAAATTGGCGCGCTTCCTTCTTGTCTCAACAATGGCATTATCAAGTTAGTACACAAAAAAGGGGAAAAGAACAGAATAGAGAACTGGCGTCCCATTACAATGCTCCAAACAGGATACAAGATCATCGCCAAAGTCATTGCCAACAGAATCTCTTGCCACTTGAGAGCGTGGTTAAGCGAGGACCAAAAAGGTTTCATCAAAGGCAGGTCAATTTTGGAAACCATTATAGATATCTGGGAAGGTCTTGAATTTGCAAATGAGTCTAAACAAGAAGTAGTATTCCTCAAGATCGACTTTGATAAAGCCTACGACAGGCTAGAATGGGACTATATTCTACAGTCCCTACAAGATCTTGGATGTAGTCAGAAATTCACCAAGATGATCGCGACCCTTCTCGGAAACGCATCGACCCAAATTAACATTAATGGAAAACTTTCAAAGGTGATCAAACTTAGAAGATCTATCAGACAAGGGTGCCCATTGGCTCCCCTTCTCTTTGCCATTGCCACGGAAGGGCTTAGCAGGCTGGTGGAGCATCAGGTGGAAGCTGGTAACATGAAAGGCCTTCGTTTGCCGCATGACCACAGTCAGATCACCATGAGACTTTTTGCCGATGATATGAACGCTTTTGTTCACAATGATAGTACCAACTTGGAGACGTTCTGGAAGTGTCTTGCTACTTTTTGTGAAGCCTCTGGATCCATAATCAACCACTCTAAGACCGCCTTTAGAGCTATTGGTGGGTCACAGCCCGACCTTCTCATTGATCATGGCTGTCAAATCATTCCGTAGGGCCAAATTTTTCGGCTTCTTGGGATTCCCTTGGGGTTTGGCGTCTCTATGGAATAGCGGTGGAATTGGGTGCTTGCCAAACTCGAAAACAAGCTAAACTATTGGAGAGGTATGCAAATCAATCTTGCTGGTCGTGCTATGGTTATCAACACGTTCCTCTTATCATCTACCATTTATTTCCTTTCTTGTTGGAGACCGAAAGAGCAAGATCTGTCCAAACTGGATAGTATTTGTAGAAACTTCCTTTGGACGGGTGACCACAATAGGAGGGGGGTGCCTAAAACCAAATGGTCCATCTGCACCAGCCATAGAGATAGTGGGGGACTTGGTATCTTGGACATTGGGTGCATGGCTAACAAACTTTCGGCCAAATGGATGATTAAGGCTTGGTGCAACGGGGAGGCCTCGTGGGCCAAGTTGATCTTCAGAAACAAGAATGAGTTGGCGCTCATGGGTTTCCCAAATTGGAAGAATCTTGACATCTTGACCTTGCTGTTTTCCCCGATCCCCGTCTTCCCGAAAGGCTCTAATCTGGTGTGCTCCCTTTGGAAGAGTTGGAATAAAGTCAAAAGCTTCACAAGAATAAGTGAAGACTGGAAGTGGGCTGCCGGTATCAGACAAAACGACTCTATCTGGTTTCCGATCCATGGCATCCGGAGTGTGGAATCTTGGAACATTCAAAATGCCAAGAAGCTATGGAACAAAGGCTTCAAAAAATGGAAACATCTCTGGAAACAAGACACCAACCGCTGGATCAGCTTTGAGGATATTGACCCTAGCATCAACATTTCGCATGAAGAATGGAACACTTTGCAAAGCAGATGTCTCCTCTGGGACCGACACAAAGTTTGCCTTCTCATGGGACACGACATGTCGAGCTCGCTTGGTCTCAAATGGAACAATGGGAATAGCCTATCAAAAATCCCGAACATCAAAGAAACGATCGACTATCAGGTTAACCTCAACAAAAAGTGGTGCCTGTCATGGACACGGCTTTGGTGGGACATGAAGTTCATGGCTATCTGGAACCCCCTCATAGAAATCAAAAAGTTTGTCCTCTTATGGAAAATTCTTCATCATGGAATCTAGACCAACCTTAAGGCTAGCAAAATTTGTGGGATCCCTCCCTGGTGCAAACGCTGCTACCGGTCTATCGAAGATGTTTCACACATCTTCTTTACATGCCCCAACTCCAACAGACTTTGGTAGGTGGTTGGAAAGAGAATTAGACTTCAAAAACATCTCAGTTGGCAGCAAGCCCTGCTCGGAGAAGCGATCGGCTGCTCCGCGACTCTTTGGAACGCCATCAGAGGGGAGGTCCTATGGAAAATCTGGCGGGAAAGATGTGCTTTCAACTTCGGTGACTCCCCCAAGGAGTGGTCAATTGAGAAATCGCTGTTCCTCCTTCGCAAAAGGATTGTCAACTGTAAAAAATCCCCCCCCTTTAGGCATCATCAAGTACTCCTTTTGATCGATAACAAGCTTAAACCCAAGTGGGCCCCACATGAGGGTGATGAGAGGGTAATTAACCTTCTTTGTAATGTCATCTAAGCTCTGTAAAAGCTTCCCCTGCTTTGTGGGATTTGGGGGGTCCCGTGGGCACTAGTCCCCTTCTCTTGTACTTTTCTTTATTTAATTCAAGTCCGGGAGAGTAGGCTAATGCCGAACTTCCTTTATATTAAAAAAAAAAGTTGATTGATTTTGGCGTGTTTCATGGCAAAATTTGTGCAAAATGTGTCATATTTAAGTTAGAAAGCTAAATGTTTTGGCAAGGCTTGTTTGTTGAATTGGCACATTTTCAGGCTACGCCACCTTCCCAAGGACTTGAATCTGGACATCTCTCTCTCTTCCAACAAATGGCACACAACATTTTTTGTGTATCTATGCAACATGCCCCATTGGTGCTGTCGTTGTGCCTTGCCATGTAGGTGAAGCCTGAGTGAAGATGCACACGGAATACTACGGAAGCTAAAGACCAAGACACAAATGCCTTTGATCTATTTTCCTCTTGAGACTCCTCTTGTACTCTAGCAAGAAGGTACTTCCATCATACTGCAACTACTACAGTGCCCATTGAAAGATCTGTAGTACGAGCTTTCCTGGGTGGGCGTGTTGTAAGAGCTGCTACTTCGGCTACAATCTCTGCTTGTTTCGACGTAGATGGCTACATAAGATGCTATAGCACCTTTTCCATCCGGGAGGCATAGCTACACGTCATTGGCTTTAAGCCCTTTAGGGCTTCAAGTTTTTCATCACACTATATATGATGCATGCTCCTACTAAGGATATAGTTAAAGATTGACGGAGCATTTTTTTTATTTGTCTCCTACAAAGGGTGTAGGCACTTCATAGCAATACAATCCTTCTCCGCTCCTAGTTTGTGAGTAGAAACAACCCGATTGCGCACACTTTCTAATGGAGAAGAGAAGGAACACACAGAGAACAAGCACGACATTCATTATGTCGAGGACCTTTGTGAGAGGTCTTCTTTCCTCTTGCACCCGCTTCACAGATGCACCTTTGATCTAGGTTAATCCTTCTTCTACATTCACATGGACATGAAAGTAACTTTTCATGGCCGAGGACTCATTATCTTATTTCCATCTCTAGCCAAAGAGCGAGCACACAAGCCTCGGTTCTTGAAAATTTCTTCCCTCATCTCTCTTGTGTTCAATCTCAAAACATACATAAGTGCCATATCTAATTGTATAAATATAGCCTAAACATGCTCAAATACTAAATCTCGCTAATGTGTTAGAAATAGGTATCTTCACATGGAGAGGACATGAAAACGCAATGGCATCTTCTAGGTACAGCTATGAGGAAGACAAAAGAACAGAGCGCATACACTTGATCATGAATACAAAAACGTAGACCAAGAATGTTCCCTTCTTCAAATCGCACCCTCCACAATAAACAGAGGGGAAAGAAAACAAAGAGTAAAATACTATAAGAAGCTACTAAGGCAATTCACACCAAGTGAGAATTTCCAAGAAAAATAGAATAAGTGCTTAGAAGCACCCTTACTAGAAATATAAAGCAAGGGAGGGAGGGATAAGAGGGAAAATGGATCTACACTAATGTTGATGAAAATGATAGCAAATATGATTACATGAATAAGAAGAAAGAACTCAAACACAATAACCTTTGCTCTCATACCATGTTGAAATGAAAGAAGCTACTCCTACTCTACAATTAATCCCAAAATAAATTAACGATGGAGGAAGGAACAAAAGATATGAAAACATGATGAATAGATTAAAATGGAAGGAACTTAAAAATGATGCTCTATGAGCATGGAGACTCCATGAGGAGAGGAACCACATTCTTGGCAATGAGCTAGAGTGTAATGACTTGTTGGGAGTGAAGGACAGGCCTTGCTTATATGGAGTTTGGGAGAATTCCCTTGCATGTGGGTGATATGTGCTTGCATGAGAATGATTCTGGCTTTGGACAAAAGGGTGGAGCATGGAACTCTCAACACCCCCCCTCCATGTGATGACCCTTTTGTTTTTAATATGGGGGACTAGTGACATATGGGATTACTTAGTCCATTGGTTTTTAGGATCTAAGGACATATGGGATCCTTAGACATAACTTGGACTTATGGGATCCCAGTGTGGGACATATAGCATCCCTAGGATCTTGGGACATATAGGATCCCAAGACATACACTTGGACATTTGGGATCCAAGTGGTTTTTAATGGGATCTAGGGACATATGGGATCCCTAGACATTTACAAGGGCGTACATCATGGAGTAGGTAGTGCTTATGGAACCATTTGCCAACTTCTGAGCATTCTTCTTTTTGTTGTTGAAGTCTTCATGGGATCCATCTTTGGTAGGGTCCTCCTCCATGTCGTTGATGCCTTGGTCCATTTTGTCATGCCTTTTAAATTTGATTTTGGCCTTGTAGTGGCCTATGATCTTCATCTTTCCATCCTTGTGAACCATTATTGGGATCCTTAGGTGTGTTCCCCATTATGTTGTAGTCTTTGGTTCTTCTCTACTTGAGCTCGAGTTTCGCTTCTTTATAATGTAGAGAAGGAATACATGGGCACATAGACTTTGGGAAGGTCCTACCATATTTCTTATGCAATTAATCATAATAGCAATCCTTTCTTTGAAACTTGGGAAAAGCCTTGATCGCATAAATAAGGCCTTCACACCTTCATGAAATGAATAAATGCTTCTTGTGATTTATAATTGAGATGCATCCAAAGGAAGACCCATACATATGTATTTTTCTCCTTATATAGATGGAACTAGGAATGAAAACTTAATGCGTGATACAATGGCAGGATGAGATCACTGATGATCTCATAATCACATTAGGATTTTTTACGTGGCATGTTTCTTACCGTGCATTTGAAATTCTGGCGGGCATACATCCTCGGTCTCGGATCCCTTTCTCTGTTTCGCACTTTGTATTCCTTTAATCTAGATTCTGCAGAATACAATTGTTCTCCGTCTTCATTACATGTGTGTGGTGAATCATCAGCCAAAACGTTGATTGAGTTTGGTGTCTTCATTCACGAAAAAATCTGTGCAAAATGCATCATTGCTTATGTCAGAAAGCTAAATGTTTCGGCGAGGTACGTCTGTTGAATTGACACAGTTTCAGGCTCTCTCTCTCTTCGAACAAATGGTGCATGAAATTTTTTGTGTATCTCTGCAACATGCCCCATTGGTACTTCCGTCGTGCCTTGCCATGTAGCTCAAGCTTGAGTGAAGATGCACACGGAGTACTGCGGAAGCTACAGACTTAGACACACATTCCTCTAATCTATTTTCCTCTTGAGACTCCTCTTGTACTCTAGCAGGAAGGTACTTCCATCATAGTGCAACTGCTACACCGCCCATTGAAAGATCTGTAGTACGAGCTTTGCAAGGTAGGCATGCTATAAGAGCTACTACTTTTGCTACAATCTTTGCTTGTTTCGACATAGATGTATACATAAGATGTTGTAGCACCTTTTCAGTCCGAGAGGCATAGCTACACATCCTTGGCTTGAGGCGTTGTAATGCTTCAATTTTTCATCACACTATATATATATGATGCATGCTTATACTAAGGATATAGTTAAAGATTGATGGAGCATTTTTTTATTTTTCTACTGCAAAGTGTGTAGGCACTTCATAGCAATACAAGCCTTCTTCCCTCCCTGTTAGTGAGTAGAGTCAACCCGATTGCGCACAATTTCTGATGGAGAAGAAAAGGAACACAGAGAGAACAACAACGACATTCATTCTATTGAGAACCTTTATCAGAGGTCTCCTTTCACTTCAGAGATGGACCTTTGATCTGGTTTAATCCTTCTCCACGGTTGACACGGGCATGAAAGTAACTCTTCATGGTCGAGGACTCATTATCTTATTTCAGCTCTAGCCAGAGAGCGAGCAGATAATCCTAGGTTCTCGAAAATGTATTCCCTCATCTCTCTTGTGTTCAATCTCAAAACATACGTAAGTGCCATATCTCATGGTAGAAATATAGCTTAAAATGCTCAAATATCAAATATCGCTAATCTGTTAGAATAGGTATGTTCACATGGAGAGGACATGAAAACGCAATGACATCTTCTAGGTACAACTATGAGGAAGACAAAAGAACAGAGCGCACACACTTGATAATGAATAGAGAAACGAAGACCAGGAATGTTCCCTTCTTCAAAATGCACCCTCCACAATAAATAGAGGGGAAAGATAACAAAGAGGAAATACTATAAGAAGCTACTAAGGCAATTCACACCAAGTGAGAATTTCCAAGAAAAATGGAATTAGTGCTTAGAAGCACCCTTACTACAAAGATAAAGGGAGGGAGGGAGGGATTAAGAGGGAAAATGGTTTTTGCATACCATATTATATACCACAAAGCATTTTATAAATAACATTTCAAAATGATGACCTTAAAAAACTATAAATGTTAAACAATGTCCACAAATTGATCACACAAGAAAGGTGAGCATAGGTAAGGATAAGCACAATTAAATTTCTTTTTCATGTTAAGGTATTGTTTAGAAAAAAAAAAGGGTTATACAATAGAAGCATATCCTATGTTTCCTTATCTTCATGCATAATATAATCTTCTAGAGCTTTAGAACTCATACCCTATTTTTCTTGCTCCAAGATTGGCTCTTCAAGGTCAGCCATGTCTCAAGGTTCATCTGCTAGTGATGGAACAGACTCCCTTGAAGCAAGTTGGAATCTTTCAGTAACTGATATGTTCTTCCTTCCTACCTCTTGTTCCTCATATGGGCATTCATTCAACCCATTAATTATCATTCTTATGAATCTCACTTGAGCTTCATCTTTAACTAAAGCTATGCAATGTGTGAAAATCTATAATGAACAAGGGAGAGTCCTTCCTGAAAAGGAAGCAAAACAATTAGAGGCACATTAAGAAACATGGTTACTGAGAAGCATTAGAACTACAATTACCTGTGCTAGAGAAAAGGTCGAGGACCCAATCATCATCATTGGAAAACAATTGAATTAATCCCATAATTAGTTTTTGTGGCTTTTGATATGGGTTAGCCAATGTCTTGTCCTTAGCCACATGATGAAGTTTCTTTCTAATTGTAGGGAACATGAGTACATTGGAAATTCCTTTATCATTGCAATGTTCCCTGACTCTTTGTTTGCTTAATTCATCATAATACCCAACTATAATGCATTCAGCTCAACACAAAAACCTATGCAAAGGAGTATGATACACATCTATCATTACCGTGCCAAAGAAAACCATAAGTAAAATAGAGTTCATGATGCATAAATGAAAGAACAAAAGAAGATAGATTACCATGTAAGACACTCCACAACATAACATCTTGACTTCAAAGCAATTGATATAGAAAAGGATTGGCCGTATTATGGAAAACCATTATCCTCCATAAAGGTGACATAGTCAAATTTGCAAAATCTGTAACCATCTTGCAAATATGTGGGTGCTTGAATGTCTTGTCATCATTAATAGAGCCCATCGTTCTAAACGCGTAGTGTATATCTACTGTAACAAGGGAGTATTCTTTTCTAGGGACAAGAGTACATGTGTTATTTACATCATTGTAATATATATTTTAATATACGGGTCCAAGGGAATCTAGAGGTTTTGAAAAGCACTTTAAATCTAAATCATCATCAAAATCAATTTCCTTAGGTTAAGCGTAGACTTCTTATGCCTTCCCATTTGAATGTGAGCTAGGAATGAAGGCAGAAAATCATGATTTACATTAGTAGACCTCCACTTTTTTGGCTTGTACAGAAACAAGAGAAGAAGAATGATTATTGGCACACATATGATGCCCTTAATTTGATGCCTAGCATTGACCTATGGAAGCAGGTCGATGTCTGGCATCGATTCTCTACTGACACTCCATGTCTGGCATTGACTTCTAGAAAGAAGTCGATGTCTAGCATCGATCCTCCGCTGAAAGTCGATGCTTGGCATCGACTTCCTATTCATAAGTTTATGCTAGAGATCAAATGTTTGCTAAAATTTGATGCCTTACATCAACTTATTGCGATAGATGGATGTCAGACATCAAATTTCACCAAAGATCTAAGGCCTAACATTAAGTTGTGAATAGGAAGTCGATGTGAGGCATCCACTTTCATTAGAGTATTGATGCCAGACATTGAGTGCTTTCCAAAAGTCGATGCCAGCCACCGAATCCCAACAGAGACTGGAATACAAATTGTAGCACCTACCGAGTCATAGAACAATATAAAGTATTTTGACAATGCTTTGTATGATGAGGTAGTTGGATACTCTGCTTGGACTTCACTCCAAAAGAAGCATCTCAACCTCTTCATCATTACTTTGTGAATCATCATATATACTTTGTGATTGCATTCCCAAATGGCTAAAAACTAGAAACATAAAGCAAAGATGAGTTTAGAAACCCTTACTTATTGAGCTCGGTGATCATGTCTTCAAGACTTAAATCCTTGGAAATTACTCGTGATCAAGTTGATATGATCAACATATCATCCTTGATCCCTTGTAGGGCTCTCCATGTTGTCAACTTGAGATCCTCAATAGCTTGTTAAATGCAAAGGTCAAGTTTCTTTCCTTTTCTTTTTACATCCAGCTAAAGATTTGGTCTTGATTTCTTATGTTTTTGGCCCTTAATCTCCTTATTTTCCCACATTGTAAACATATTTTCCTGGAGATCGTGTATTCCACATGTTTTGAATGTTACTTGAAACCAAGGGTCAAATTTTCAGAGGGCATCTGATTTCAGATTCTCGTCAACAACAATCCCACCTCAATAAGACATTTCTTCCTCAGATTAGGATGTACTCTCCCATGATCTTTCCTTAGAGAATCTTCATCCACATGGTGGAAGAAGCGAATGTAATCAATGGATGACATTTTTTGCCTATATTCATTCTCATTATTATGGTCCCAAGCCAAGAGCCTAGCCTCTTTAGTAGTAAGTCCTACATATAAACTCTACATACCTAAAGAAGAATGTTGTGTGATGCTCCTTCACTAGCTATCTATAGGCCTTTGCAAAGTGTGATCCACTAACCACATAGTACGTGTAATCCTAAAAAAAACACCTCATTAATATCTTTCATGGAGCTTCATTCATTTGGGTCCACCATGGCCAGAAAAGAAACTATAGTTGGATGAGGATTCATCTTCATCTTTTTTTTAGGTTCTACACATGCAGATTATGTGGCTCCCTTATCTCAAGAAGCCTCCTCCTTGTGACTAGATCAATTGGTGGTCTGTGGATAATAGTAATGGGAAGATGGAATAGCTACTGTTTTCTACCAAGTTTTCTCTTAGCAATGTCTTCCCTCATCCTATTCTATTCAATACTCAAGATGTGTGATGCACGTTCTCCATTAGGTGCAATGATAAGATCCTCTAAGTTAGACCTTGACTTAGTGGATGCTTCATCTGTGGTTTTCTTCAAATTTTTAAGTGTTTTCTTCTCTACATATTGCTTACCCTTTTGTTTACTGGGGTTGTCTTCTCCTGCTATGTTGGCATTATGCCCCCTTGTATCCAAGGCATTAAATCCATGATAAGATCCTTAGAGTCCCTACAAATATATGTAAGTCACTTTTGCACACAACACTCTAGGCATAAGAGATCCATTTTGCAGATTGCATTCATTAAGCCTTTAGATGTCTCCACTAGGAACAAAGGATTGTCTGAATCCTCATCCTCATAATCTACTTTGAACACCAATCCATACTAAAAAGCATGTTCTATCATGAGCTCTCCTCTCCCATAGGCTCTTGCAAACACCAAAAGAGTAGTGTTTTTATCTTCAATGTACTGAATACACCACTCCAAAATTATCATGTCCTATAGTGCTCGATCTTTGCTATTAACCTCAATTTCCTTCAACCTCTCCTTCCTGATTGGATCATCATCAAAAGTTTTTATGCTACTATGTCCAACAGATGAAATGGGAATCGGGTTTCTTTCCCTCTTAGAGGATAATGAAGTCATTCTTTCTTTCCTTTCATGGGGTGACCCCATGCACTTTTATCACCTTTTATGGTTTTATGGTCCTCTTCATTGAGGTGCCTATTTGGTTGAAACTGTTGGGATATGGTGCACCAAAACAAAAGACCCTTCATATACTTAGTTAGTCCTACGATATTTGTCATGCAATCTTTTGCACTTATTTTCTATTACCTATATTTTTTTGCATAGCTTCTTCTTTGTATTCTTCTAATGCAAGTAGTCTCCTAACAAGAAGTTCAATTCCAAGGGTTTTAACTCTAGTTTCTCTCCTAATAATAAGTTGAGAGGGTGCCAATGCCTCTTTACCATATACTAAGCAAAATAGACTCTCTCTAGTGGTTCCCCTTTTGGTAGTATGGAAAGCCCAGTTGTCACTAATCAATGCTTGCAACCAATATCTTAGTTGGTCAAAAGCTAATTTCCATGGCAATATAATCCAAATTTTATTAGAGCTTTCTGGATGACTAAATGCCCTCATATATTAAGCAGATGACTTTTTGTGAAAGACATTGTTCTTGTCAAAGATAAATTGAAGCAATTGATTTACAAAGTTTGTGCCCCTATCACTAATAATTTCAAGTGGGCAACCAAATCTTGAGAAAACACATTTATAGAGAAATTTAGCCATTGTCAAGGCCGTCCGATTTGTAGTGGCCTTACCTTCTATCCACTTAGTTGCATAGCACATGGCCATCATAATATATTTCTTACCTCCATGTTGATCGCTTGGCCTGATCGGTCCGATGAAATCAAGATCCCATTGTTCAAAAGGTAGTCATCCTATGGAGATGACTAATGGTTGAAAATTCAATCTCATTGGCCTAGGGACATCTCTATAGATATGGCACCACCATAGTCTTTTATGGATGATTTCGTGGGACAATTCCTCTCCCTTCAGATGCCCTTCACTTTGTGCTATTTCAAGCAAAAAATTAACCTCTTTGGACAAACACACTTCCTCAAGGTACCATCCTCACAATACTTATACAAGTTTCTAGTTATAAGTTAGTAAGATTTGGATTTAAAGAATAACCCCTTCTTTTCTATTGGTATTAGGGCTTTTATAAATTTTTTAGAAGTGATGAAATGTAGAATTCCATTGTACTAGTTAGTTTGATTTGCTACTAGAAAGAGACTACTATCCACCAATTCATCACTAATACCCATTGCATTTTTACTCATGGTACTCGGTGACACTTGAACTCCCACTTAGCACTCTTTTACTAGATTAATATTCATATGAGTATCAAAATCAAACTCTTGATACAACAATAACCATCACCAAAGCCTTTCAGCTAATCTAAACTTGTTAACTAAGTACTTCATTGTGTGATGGTCAAATATAAAAATAAAATGCATACTAAGGAGGTAGTGGTGGATCTTTTGAAGATTGAATACAATAGCCAGACCTTCCCTTTCCATAGTGTTGTTGTTTCTTTATACATTGTAACAAATGTACTTCCATAGGCAATAGATTGGTCTAGTTTGTGTGATAATGGTTGAGCTGAGACTGCTTCAACCACAAGAATAGTATAATTTGTATGCACATGGAACTCTAATGACCAATTAGGAACAATCAAAAGTTGAGAACCATATAGCCTCCACTTTAGCTCACAAAATTATTTCTCAGCTTCACGACTCCACGATAAAGGGACCTTCTTACTTGTAAACATTGAGAAGGCTTAAGTATTTGTGAATACATTTGTATGAATCTTGTATGGTATCCTACAGGGCCTAAAAATCTTTGCATTTCCTTTGGATTTTGTGGAATAGGCATGGAGAGAATAGCACTGAAGTTTTTTGGATCAATAGTGACCCCTTAGGTTGATACTATGTGACCAAGAAGAGTTCCTTTAGTGACCAAAAAATGACATTTGGAATGATTTAACGTCAAACTTGTTTTGAGACATTGTGTACCTAAAAAAACTCAAATTTCATCCATGAAAATCCACAAAAAGGTTGTTAACCATTTCCCAAATATCATATACATTTTTCTATTACACAAAGGTGGCGTGTTTTTCAAGCTGAAAGCCATGCATGTATAAACATAAGTGCCCAATGGAGTAATGAAGGTTGTTTTGTATCTATCATCACAATGCATTAGTATTTGGTTGTAGCCACTGAAGCCATGAAGAAAATTATACAAAGTGTGTCTGGCTACTTCTTCAAGTACTTGTTCTCTCAACACTTGAAGGAAGCCATCTTGAATAGTCACTTGATTTAAAACATGAACATCAATGCATACTGTTATTTTTCCATGATTTTTCTTTGATAAAATGACCATGGAGGAAATCCACCTTGAAGGTTCTATAGGAACAAAGATACCTGTCTTTTCTCGTTCTAATATTTTGAGATTTACTACCTTTACATAGTCTGGATTGAGTCAATAAGGCCCAGTTCTTGCATGTGTAGCTCCCTCAACTAAGGTTATTCGATGTAAATCAAGCTCCTGTAGTATCCCCCATGCAAAGATTTTTTTACATGAAAAAAGCACAAAAGTTACCTTTTGTAGTAAAGGGGGATAGTGCCACAATGGGGATGCCAAGTGAACTATTTGAGGATTCTCTTCATCTCCTAGGTTTACTTCTTGAACAAGTGTTTCATGATTGGCCTTATTTGAAAAACCATCTGTGTTGTATGCAAGAGTGGAGTTCAAATTTTGCTCTATAATATATTCCCTGGTTCATCCTTGAGGGATATCTAAAAATGGGAGGTCCTCTCTACTCTTAGGCTCAAATTTAGCCTTTTCGGATGCTTCAATATTTTTTGGCCCTACTTTGTGTTTTTCAAGTAATTTTCATTTTCTCATTCCTTTTGACTTCCATGGTTTTCTTCTACAAACTCTTCTTTTATTTCACTAATTTCCACATTGCGACATTATGCACTCTCCATCGTCCAATTTGATAAGGCACTATCTTCTTGAGGTAAGGAAGGCATTAACTGAGTGTCAACAATATACCTAGTAGTCTTGCCAATGTCGTATGCTTCCTCCAAGTGTATGTATAGCTAGTTGTTATTGTTTGTTGAAATCCACAACTTGTCCTTTTCGCAATCTTGTAGTGCTCTTGCTTGCCTTAGCCAAGACCTTCCCAACAGTAGAGGGTAAGAGGTCTCCCATGGTAGGGAAATAACAACAAAGTCGAAAAGAAACTGACAACCCTGCATTATCATGAGTACCTTTTCAATAATGCCGAGTGTTGCAACCTAGTGGAAATCTTCCAATATGATAGTGAAGGGTGCAGCCTTGGTGGGGTTGAGTTTTAGTTGCTTCATTGTGAAGTGCGGCATAAAACTGATGCTAGAGCCTCTATCTATAATAACACCACTTCAAACGTCATCTTTTATAAAGACAGATAAGCTTGAACTCTGCTAGTCTACCAAGGGTGTAGGGGGAAAGTCAACCATGAAACCATCTACATTAAGATTTGGGATCATGTACGCAGAGTGTATAAGTTTTACGAGATCACTTCTCATCTTTGTATCCATTAAAATAAGTTGAAATAAAGTAACTTTATCATGAATTCCTTTCAACACTTCCTCAACATTTACCCACTAAGAATTTTCCAGAGGGCGAATTGGTTGCTCCTTGAGTGAAGTTCTCATTATTTTGTAAGCTTCTTCGATGCCCACTCCTTCTTCCAAATTAGCCCTCTTGCATTCTTCTCTTTCCTTGATTGTTTGTTGCTCCTTTGTATATGTTACTGTTGGTTGCCTAGTCCTAATCATCATAGGCACAGTGGATGACAAAACAACATAAGATTGTTGCCCATACCTTCATTTATTTTGGAGACACACCAATCAAACGGATCACAGTAGGGTAGTTGCAAGGACAATCCTTTGTATAATGATCCTTGGCCTCGGGACAATATTGACACGAAGGTGCACCCTCTAGTAAGGAGCGCCTATTCTGCTTATGGACATACTCTCCACAATGATAACACATCAATAATCTACTGTATAAAGGTCTATTTTGCCGATTCTCCTATTTGCTATGTATATCTGATGTACTAGCATAAAAAGTGTCAGGAGCCTAATCATCTAATGGATTTTCCGTTTAGGACTTGGAAAGTATTTTATGAGGTATCCTACATCAAACTTTATTGGGGTTTGGGGTGGCTTTCATCGATTATGTTGCATCATACATCTTGGGTCTGCGATTCCTACGTTGGCTTGCTGGATGAGAAAACCGGAATTAGCATCGGGCAATCTTTTTTCCTCCTCGTCTCACTGAGATGGTTTACTATCTGAATCCTTGGTTATCGACTGATTATTAAGAGGCTGCATAACCGTTTGAAGGTTCGTTTAAATACGTACAACATTTCTCAGGATGAGAAATAACGATTTAGAGGACATCTTCTACCTCAGGTATTCTCGAGAACCATATTTTCATGGATGATGTCGTTTGTCAAGATGGTTGATGCACTGTGGTTTGATTTACTTTGTCGAGAGTTGAGCCGCAATAATTGCACATGTTCTCGAAAAGCATAATATTATAATCTATTTTAGCAAACTAATCTGTTATGAAAAAACTCTCAAGGTATCTTTTTTTTTTTTTTGAGACAACAGGAGAGTAAATTAATGGAAAAACATTACAAATGTACAAACTAATCTGTTATGAAAAAACTCTCAAGGTATCCTTTTAGATGTCAATCCGTACCACGTAAAATATGTAGAGCGATGGGGAATAATTATTTTAGGCATTTATGGAGTGACTCAGCTAAGGCATCAAATAAACTAGCAAATATTGGGATGGTGCGCTGAGTGGTTGCTGGGACGTGTGGTTACGCATCAGATATTTCTCATATTAACATTTGTGAGAGGTCTTTAAGCTCCGAAGTACTTGCTTTATTATCCCTCATGGAGGTCTTTAAGACCCGAGCTTCGGTCCTCCGATCTTAAAGAC
Organism: Ceratopteris richardii; assembly: GCA_020310875.1. Lineage (NCBI taxonomy): Eukaryota > Viridiplantae > Streptophyta > Polypodiopsida > Polypodiales > Pteridaceae > Ceratopteris > Ceratopteris richardii. The sequence goes on from CM035412.1 coordinate 159,002,892, forward strand.
GCCACACAAGTTTCCTTAAATAAAAACTGTTAGAGGTCTTTAAGCTCCAAACTACTTCCTTTATGATCCTTTATGGGAGGCCTTTAAGATCCGAGATTAGGTCTTTGAGTCTTTGTTTTTTAAGACGGACATTCATCCACAGCTTATTCTAGGGGACTTTAATTTTAAAATTGCAATTCTACAAGTGAACGAGCATAGCATGCAGCCACACAATCCTGCCGATAGTGAGGATTGAACCCTCCCCTCAAAAGGCAAAAGTCCAGCAAACCGAGCTAGTGCACGTGGATGGTCCTTGGATCTTAAATACCTCCCACAGGTGATAATAAAGCAAGCCTCTCAGGCGTAAGCACATGTACGAGCATCCACTTAGCAGGGCATACGAGTATTTGCAGTTGTCAGAATAGGTAAAATGATATTTAATTTCATACCATAGGTGGTCCATTTAATAATGTGAAAATAATCATCCGCCGTTGCTCTATATATTTGACTTGGTACTTACTGACATCTAAAATATTTTTTTTTCATAACGGATTATTTTCTCATAACAGATTAATGTGCTGCGAAAGCAATAGCGCATAAAACTATTCCGTTCATAAACATGTGCTATTATTACGGCTGAACTCCCAAAAAACTAAATCAAACCATAGTGCACCAAGCATCTCCACAATAGGCATCATCATTGACGAATTTATGGTTCTCGCCATAGCTGAGGTGAAACAGGTCGACTGAATTGTTATTTCTCATCGTGAGGAATGACTTTCGAAACGTTGCACGTACGGAAAAAACCCCAAAAACTTTGGAAACCCAAGATCTGACATAAACCAGTAAGAACAGTCGGTCCAAGGATTTGGAAAGGACTAGGGGATTTAAAGAAGAAAAAGAGGAAGAAACTAATCCGGAGGAAGATGAGGACTGTGCAAGAATCTAATGAAAGATTAGACGCGCAGCCGCAACATGGGCGATGGTGGGGAAGATGTTGAGTGACAGTATTGGTGATTTGTGCATCGCCGGATTCGCGAAGGACTCTGACCAGCATCAATCGGGGACCATCAGTCGCTAATCTTCATCAGTCGCGATCGACTGGGGTTTGCCGCGATTGACACAGTTGTTTGCCGCGATTGACACAGTTGGGGTCTTGCGCGATTGACAGAGGACACGGGGGCTTCCCACGATCGACAGATGATATGGATTCATGATGGACAAGGAACTGCCGCCCTTCGATTTAACTTTGAAATTCAAAATCAAAACCGCCGACTGACAGGGAAAACCGCCGACGGACAGGGAAAACCGCCGACTGACGGGGAATACCGCCGATAGAAAACCGCCGACCGACGGGCGCCTTCCGACTGGTTTGCGCGCTTCTTTTGGGCCCCGCCTCCTTCGCGTCTGACCTTGTTGGCCGGCTGGTTCCGCCGACTGACGGGGTCCCAGCTTTGAAGGAAAAAAGAGTTCTGAACGTCTGCCGGACACGAAGTGGGTCGCCGGAAGGTGCTCGCCGGCGGTTCTTTCGCGGGCCGTGCCACGCGGTGGCGGGTCAGATCTTCAGGGGGTCTTCTTTGAAGAGTAAAAAACTAAAGGAGGAGAAACTTTTTTAAAAAAGAAGAAGAGGAGAATTATTTTGGGGGTGGAATTTTGGAAAAGTGCCCTCGTGACCGCCGTGGCCTTTTTTCGCTTTAGTTCATAAAAGAAGAAAAAGAAGAGAAAAAAAGAAAAAGAAAAAAAAAAGAAGAAGAAAAAAGAAAAGAAGAGAAAAAAGAAAAAAGAAAAAAAAAGAGAAAAGAGAAAAAGAAAAAAGAGAGAAGAGAAAAGAAAAGAAAATATAAAAAAGAAGAAAAAGAAAAGGAAAATAGGTACGATCGAAAAGGGGAATTGGGCGTCCCTTTTCGGTTTTTGGGGTTGGTTGGCTTCGGTGTCTTCCTGGTCTGTGGCCAGTTTCTCCTCCTCCATGTTGGAGGGGCCTGCCCCTGGGTTTTGAAAAGTAAAAGCGGTGCAAGTTCTGTTTGGCCATGGATGTGGCTGCTGCCTCTCTCGTGAAAAGTAATCGGGCCCCTCCCCCTAGGGAGACCGATTTCCTGGCCGCTCTGCTGGAGGGGGGGTCGTGTGCCGCCCCTGAGGCATCCGAAAGTGTTGTATCCCCCGTCGTGTCCCTCAGTAGACCCGCAGTTCTGTCTGCTCAAGAGGAGCTCAAGAAAGTTTGCCTAGTCGGCCAAGTTTTTGGCCCTAGGCCCCCGCTCGAAATTGTGCGACAATGGCTTCGAAAAGAGTGGTTCCCTCGAGGACTAATTGTCAGCAAATGTCAGTTCTTACCAGCAAACCACATGCTGCTAGTCTTTGAGAATGAAGAGATGGCGTTCCAAGCCCTAAGCGTTGGCACCTGGCAGTTTGGTCGGGCGACCCTGTGCCTATTCAGATGGTCCCCGGACTTTACTCCTGACAAATCGAAATCACTGCGGTACCCGCTGTGGGTTGAGCTCCCTAACCTTACTTACTTCTTGTACAACTTCGTGTGGGACATTGTCTCTCCTATCGGCAAGCCGTTGGCTTCACGCGAAGACATTGGTGGTCTCATCTATGAAGGCGCAAGACACTCGTTCAATGCTAGGTGGCACCCACAAATCTGCGTCGAGGCCGACCTCTCTTTGCCGCTTCCATCAATGATCAAAGTGGACATGGGCGAAGGTGATGTTTGGGAGCAGGTTATCACATACAAAAACCTCCCCAACGCGTGCTTTCGTTGTGGCCAACAAGGTCACAGGATTAAAGACTGCCCTATCAGGCAAAAAAACAAGCGTTCGCAAGGAGCCTCCAAATCTGCTCAAGACAACAACGGCGATTTGACCCACTCGACCAAGGAAGGGGAAGGCAAGGGCTTCCTCAATCCTCAAGCTGATGCTGATGGATTTACTGAAGTTAGAAGAAGAAGGAAAAGAAGTCCGAGGGCCAGCGGTGAGAGAAACAACCTGCCACTTACCCCCAACAGCAATTTGTACTGCAATCTAGGAAAGGAGATCAACGAGCTTGACTATCCAAGCGGGAAGCCACTCGAGGTAGATACCTACGACAATGCCCTAGAGATCCCTGACAACAAAGAAACCCCCCAGGAGGGCTATACCACAAGCAAAGAAGATGGATTCACCACTAGTAATGAAGACAACATGGATAGTGAAAGTTCCATCATTGGATCGACGATCCCGGAAACGGTGCCGAGCACGGGGCCCTACTCTCCCCAGCAAGGTGTTTCGCGCAAAGGAAAACAGCCTATGGAGCTACCCTGGAAAAGCCCCTACAAGAACCGATTTCTAAGTCGGGAACAGATCCCAGCGAAAAAGAAAGATGAAGCCAAGAGAAGAAAGGACAAGGCTCCCTCCCGCAAAGAGGGATCAATACAAAAATGATTGTCATCTCGCTTAATGCGAGGGGGCTAACCGACCCCTCAAGAGCGGCCATCATTGGTCAATGGCTCCGTGACATCAGCTTAAAACCAGACATTATATGCATTCAAGAGATTAAAATTGACGGAGAAGACCTTCTGAAACGGCTCAGACAGGTTTCCTCGGCCCATGAGTGGATCCCAACAAAGCACCAGCGGGGGTCCGGTGGAACGGCCATCGGTGTTAAACAACCCTGGCTTGAAAAGCTCGAGAACTCCATTGAAGATGTAAATCACCGCTGGATTGCGGTCTCTTTTGGTGCTCCCCTCTGTGTTACTATGGTTTCTTTATACGCCCCTAACGGGGATTTGGAGAGGCTGAAGACTTGGATTTCTCTTGACTCACTTCCTCACAACGTGATTATATGTGGAGACTTCAACATGGTGGAGGACCCTATGGACAGATGGATGGGCAAGGGCAGGGTCATTGACAGTCGGGAGAAAGAAACGTGGGACATGACCAAACTCCACCTGGATCTGGTCGAATTCAAAGACTCGAATGGCTTTTCCTGGTCGAATCTCCAAGCGGGCGAGGACCTGAGGAAAGCTAGACTTGATAGATGCTACATCTCTCAGAGCCTCACTCATCAGTGGGGCCACCCTTCAATCACGCAACGTACTGACCTCACCATCTCCGATCACTACCCGATCGTTATCACTTTTCAACCCTCCAACAGGACCCCCAAGGCTCCGTGGTTCCATGCCAACGCTTCCACCTTCTCTCTCCCCTCAGTCCATCAAGAGATTGCCGATGTGTGGAAGGTGGCGTTCGCCTCTGGCTTGGCCCCAGCCAAGTGCTGGAGAAGTGCGGTCGACAAGTCTCGCAAGATCATGATCAGAACTAAGAAGATGCTCGAGACAGTGCGGCGGGCTCGTAGGGAAGCGCTTTACCACAGACTCTGGCGACTCGAGGAGGAAGTGAACAAAGGAAAACACCAAGCCCAGAAAGGTCTCCGAAGAATCAGAGCAGCGTTGAGATACGAGGAAGAAATACAAAGGAAAAACTTGCAAATATTCTTCAAGGAGTGGTGGGCTGGAAAAGCCGACAAACCCACCAAAGAGATGTGCAGTATCCTTAAAAGGAAACACAACAGAGAAACGATCCCCCTACTGCTAGACCCACATGGCAATGTTTGCAACTCGGAAGAAGATAATTTTGGCATCATCGAAGGGCACTTCACGAGCCTCCTGGGAACCTCGAACCCCCTCTCCCACCATAGAAGGGACTGCATGGCTGCCATTTCTAGGGTTTCCCCCCGGAGAATACCACCCAACCTCCACTCCCTGCTCCATGCCCCGATCTCTGAATCAGAAATCATTGAGGTCATTGATGCCCTCCCTCTCGGCAAAAGCCCGGGACCCGACGGACTCACTAACGAGTTCTTTAAATCCTTCAAGCTGGTGGTCGCCACCCCTCTTCGGATGGTTTGGCAAGAAGCGCTAAAATTTGGTGCTCTTCCTTCTTGTATAAATAATGGAATTATCAAGCTGATTCACAAGAAGGGGGAAAAAAACAGAATCGAGAACTGGCGGCCAATTACGATGCTCCAAACAGGGTACAAGATTGTCGCCAAAGTCATTGCCAACAGACTTGCGTGCCACCTGAGATCTTGGCTTAGCGAGGACCAAAAAGGTTTCATCAAAGGCAGGTCCATCCTGGAAACCATTATGGATATTTGGGAAGGTATTCAATTTGCAAATGAGTCTAATCAAGATGTGGTCTTCCTCAAGATCGACTTTGACAAAGCCTACGATAGGCTAGAATGGGACTATATTCTGCAGTCGCTCCAAGACCTCGGATGTAGTCAGAAATTCACCAAGATGATCGCGACCCTTCTCGGCAACGCAACGACCCAAATTAACGTTAACGGCAAACTGTCGAAGGCGATCCATCTTAAAAGATCTATTAGACAAGGGTGCCCTCTTGCCCCCCTTCTCTTTGCCATCGCCACTGAGGGGCTGAGCAGACTTGTGGCTCATCATGTGGAGGCTGGCAATATCAAAGGCCTCCAACTACCTCACGACCACAATCAAATCATCATGAGACTGTTCGCCGACGACATGAATGCGTTCGTTCACAATGATAATACCAGCCTGGAGACTTTCTGGAGGTGCCTTGATACCTTTTGTGAGGCCTCTGGATCCAAGATCAACCACAATAAGACCGCCTTTAGGGCCATCGTGGGACACCAACCTGGCCTTCTCATTGTTCATGGCTGTCAAATCATTCCGCAGGGCCAAATCTTTCGGCTTCTTGGAATCCCCTTGGGATTTGGCGTCTCTATGGAGCAGCGATGGAACTGGGTGCTGGCCAAACTTGAAAACAAGCTCAACTACTAGAGAGGCATGCAAATCAATCTCGCTGGACGGGCGATGGTTATCAACACGTTCCTCCTCTCGTCTACCATCTATTTCCTTTCTTGCTGGAGACCGAATGAACAAGGCCTGTCAAAACTGAATAGCATCTGCAGAAACTTTCTTTGGACGGGTGATCATAACAGAAGGGGGGTGCCTAAAATCAAATGGGCCATTTGCACCAGCCCTAGAGATAGCGGGGGGCTGGGCATCCTGGACATTGGGTGTATGGCTAACAAACTTGCAGCCAAATGGATGATTAAAGCTTGGTGCAATAGGGAGGCCTCATGGGCCAAGCTGATCTTCAGAAACAAAAATGAGTTGGCCCTCACGGGGTCCCTGAACTGGAAGAACCTTGACATCATGACCCTGCTATTCTCCCCGATACCTATCTTCCCGAAAGGCTCCAGTCTCGTATGCTCTCTTTGGAAGGGCTGGAATAAAGTCAAAAGCTTCACAAGAATTAGTGAAGATTGGAAGTGGGCGGCCGGAATCAGACAAAACGACTCTATCTGGTTTCCGATACATGGCATCCGGAGTGTGGAGTCGTGGAACATTCAAAATGCCAAGAAGTTATGGAACAAAGGATTCAAAAAATGGAAACACCTCTGGAAACATGACACCAACAGTTGGATCAACTTCGAGGATATCAACCCTCGCATAAACATCTCCTACGAAGAATGGAACACCTTGCAAAGCAGATGCCTCGCTTGGGAGCGCCACAAAACTCGCCTTCTCATGGGACATGATGCTCCGAACGCGCGTGGTCTCAAATGGCACAATGGAAATAGCCTACTCAAAATCCCGAACATCAAAGAAACGTCTGACCTCCAGATCAGCCTCAACAAGAAGTGGTGCCTGTCTTGGACGCGGCTTCGGTGGGACATGAAATTCATGGGTATCTGGCACCCACTTATAGAGATTAAGAAGTCTGTCCTCTTATGGCAAATTCTTCATCGAGGAATTTGGACTAACCAAAAGGCTAGCAAAATTTGTGGGATCCCTCCGTGGTGCAAACGCTGCCACCGTGCAATCGAAGATGTCCCACACATCTTCCTTACTTGCCCCAACTCCTACAGAATCTGGCAGACGGTTGGACTGAAAATCAGAGTTCAGAAACAGCTTACCTGGAAACAAGTCCTTTTGGGAGAAGCGATCGGATGCTCTGCGGCTCTCTGGAACGCAATCAGAGGGGAAGTCCTGTGGAAAATTTGGCGGGAGCGGTGTGCTCTCAACTTCGGCGACCCTCCCAAGGAGTGGACGATTGAGAAATCTCTTTTCCTGCTTGGCAAGAGGATTGTCAACAGTAAGAAATCCCCCCCCTTCAGGCACCATCAAGTCCTCCTTTTGATCAACAACAAGCTCAAACCCAAGTGGGTCCCGCATGAGGGCGACGAGAGGGTGATCAACCTTCTTTGTAATGCAACCTAGGAATCAACCAAGCCTCCCCTGCTTTGTGGGATTTGGGGGGTCCCGTGGGCACTAGTCCCCTTCTTTTGTACCCTTGTTTCTTAATTTAATTCAAGTCCGGGAGAGTAGGCTATTGCCGAACTTCCTTTATATTAAAAAAATCCGGAGGAAGATGCGAAAAGATGAATCGTCTCGCTCCAAAGAATCCTCCGTTCTCGAGAAAGACGCTAACATGTATGATTCCTCAGGTAGCATAAGTTCTACTCATGAATCTGGACCTCCCAAAGTGGAAACTTCATCACTAGATTATTCCACGAGTAAACAAAAAAATCATGAAAGTGAAAGGTCCATTATGGGTTTAACAAAAAATCATGAAAGTGAAAGGTCCATTATGGGTTTCACTATGCCTGATACTTATGCCAGCATTGTGCGCAACCTCAAATAGAAGACCCGAATCATCCTTCCCCGCCCATGGAACAACACCAGTAATGATGTGGTGTCTCATAATCAAGGCCGATCATAGACACAAAACATTGAAGGTCGCACAAAGAGGAACAAAAATAAAACCCTCTCTCGTAAACCCTTCTCAACTCAACAATGGTAGTGCTCCCTTTCAACATTCAAGGACTATTGGACTGCGCTAGAGCAACAAACAGTGGTCACTATCTTAAGGACAATAAGCTCAACTCCTATAGCGACAAATACTGGTCACTATCACTACAACATATCAAGGGAATACCGACGGTCAGTGTACCAACGGGCAGCTATCAGCGTCGGTATACTCCTCGGAGAATTTGGGAAATCCCCTTTGCCTCGAAAACAAAGCGTCGATAAAAGCGTCGGTATATGCGTCGGTATACGTGTCTGTACTTTGCTAAAACTACCGACACGTATACCGACGCTTATACCGACGCTCTCTTTTCAACCGGGCCCGAACCCGAAATTCGTCATTCAGAGCGTTTTGAATCTAGATCTTCTCCTTTCGGGTTTGCGCGCGCCAACAACAGAGCTCTGTTCTTCATCCTCTCTCTCTCTCTCCCTCTCTCTCCCTCCCTTCCCTCTCTCTCTCTCTCCCTCTCTCTCTCTCTCTCCCTCCCTCTCTCTCACTATCTCTCTCTCTCTCCCTCTCTCTATCTCACTCTCTCTCCCTCTCTCTCCCTCTTTCTCTCTCCCTCTCTCTCTCTCTCACTCTCTCTCTTTAAACAAACCTCTATCTTTATAGATCTGAACTTTTGGTAAGTAGATCGCACATATTGTAGCACTCTTTTATTTTTCTATGTTTTTTCTTTATTCATATGTTCTTTGTTTGGTTTTGCAAGAGATTTTGGGATCAAATCTTTGGAAATTTGACAAAGAAGAACTTCAAGTGGCTTTTGATGACCGTGATTCAAACAACTCTCTCTCTCTCTCTCTCTAAACACACCTCTATTTTTATAGATCTGACGCTTTCGTAAGTAGATCACATATATTGTATCACTCTGTTTTCTTTCTTTATGTTTTTGCTTTTGTAATATCTTCTCTCTTTAGTTTTGCAAGAGATTTTTCAGATCAAATCTTTGGAAATTCAACGAAGGAGAACTTCAAGTGGATTTTGAAAACTTTGATTCCAAAATTACATCAATGTAAGTAAAACATATATCACTCTTTTACCTTTCTTTATATTTTTGTTTTCTATTATCTTCTCTCTTTATTTTTGTTTGAGAGAGAGAGAGAAGGATATGCATATGCATACATGCATGCATATGCATACATGCATGCATACATACATGCATGCATATGCATGCATGAATGCATGCATGCATATGCATATGCATATGCATATGCATACATGCATGCATATGCATACATGCATGCATGCATACGCATACATGCATGCATGCATACGCATACATGCATGCATATGCATATGCATACATGCATGAGGGATATGCATATGCATACATGCATGCATATGAATACATACATGCATGGATGCATATGCATATATACATGCATGCATATATACATATGCATATATACAATCATGCATGCATGCATATGCATATATACATACATGCATACATGAATTTTTATATTTTTGTATGCATACATGAATTTTTATATTTTTTTTATACGCATACATGCATGCATGCATATACATACATGCATGCATGCATATGCATATATACATGCATGCATGCATATGCATATATACATGCATGCATGCATATGCATATATACATGCATGCATATATACATATGCATATATACATACATGCATGCATGCATATGCATATATACATACATGCATGAATGCATATGCATACATACATACATGCATGCATATGCATAAAAACATACATACATGCATGCATGCATATGCATATATACATGCATGCATATATACATATGCATATATACATACATGCATGCATATATACATATGCATATATACATACATGCATGCATACATATGCATATATACATACATGCATACATGAATTTTTATATTTTTTTATACGCATACATGCATGCATTCATACGCATACATGCATGCATGCATATGCATATGCATATATACATGCATGCATGCATATGCATATATACATGCATGCATGCATATGCATATATACATGCATGCATATATACATATGCATATATACATACATGCATGCATGCATATGCATATATACATACATGCATGCATGCATATGCATACATACATACATGCATGCATATGCATACATACATACATCCATACATACATGCATGCATATGCATGCATGCATGCATATACATACATGCATGCATATGCATACATGCATGCATATGCATATGCATATGCATATGCATATGCATATATATATATATATATATATATATATATATATATATGCATACATGCATACATGCATATGCATATGCATATATATATGCATACATGCATATGCATATGCATATGCATATGCATAGATATATGCATACATGCATATGCATATGCATATGCATATATACATGCATGCATATATACATATGCATATATACATATGCATATATACATACATGCATGCATGCATATGCATATATACATACATGCATGCATATGCATACATACATACATGCATGCATGCATGTATGTATGTATGCATATGCATACATGAATTTTTATATGAATGCATGCGTGCATATGCATGCATACATGCATGCATATGCATATATATATGCATACATGCATGTGCATATGCATATATATATGCATACATGCATATGCATATGCATATGCATATATACATGCATGCATATATACATGCATGCATATATACATATGCATATATACATACATGCATGCATGCATATGCATATATACATACATACATGCATGCATGCATATGCATACATACATACATGCATGCATGCATGCATATGCATATCATACATGAATTTTTATATGCATGCATACATGGATGCATACATGTATGCATATATACATATGCATATATACATACATGCATGCATGCATGTGCATATATACATACATGCATGCATGCATATGCATACATACATACATGCATGCATGCATATGCATACATACATACATGCATGCATGCATATGAATACATACATATATGCATGCATGCATGCATATGCATATGCATGCATGCATATGCATATGCATGCATACATGCATGCATGCATACATGCATGCATACATGCATGCATATGCATATGCATACATGAATTTTTATATGCATGCATGCATATGCATACATGAATGCATATGCATACATGCATGCATGAGGGATATGCATACATGAATCTTTATATTTTTGTTTTCTAATATGCATATGTATATGTATATGTATATGTATACATGAATGCATATGCATATGCATACATGTATGCATATACATACATGTATATGTACGTGTATGTATACAAGCAAGCATATGCATATGTATATGTATACATGTATACATATGCATATGCATATGTATATATGAATGCATATTCATACAAGCAAGCATATGTATATGTATATGTATACATGTATAAATATACAAGCAAGCATATGCATATGTATACAAGCTTAAGCATGCATATGCATACAACCAAGCATATGTATATGTATATGTATACATGTATACATATACAAGCAAGCATATGCATATGTATACAAGCTTAAGCATGCATATGCATACAAGCAAGCGTATGCATACATGAATGCATATGCATACGTGAATGCATATGCATACAAGCAAGAATATGTATATGTATATGTATACATATATACATATATACATATACAAGTAAGCATATGCATATGTATACAAGCTTAAGCATGCATATGCATACAAGCAAGCATATGCATACATGAATGCATATGCGTACATGAATGCATATGCATATATACATGAATGCATACATATACAAGCAAGCATATGCATATGTATACAAGCTTAAGCATGCATATGCATACAAGCAAGCATATGCATACATGAATGCATATGCATACATGAATGCATATGCATACATGAATGCATATGCATATGTATACATGAATGCATATGTATACAAGCTTAAGCATGCATATATATTCATTGGATGAGATGAGATCTTCATATTGCATCAGATGGGATCTCCACGTACAGCTTGGGGTGCACATGATCATGACGAATCGAAGATTTATTATATCCGTAATGGAGCTCTAGTTATGGATGCGACGGGGAAGTCAATGCGTCAACGTATACGACAACTATGCTCTATCGAATTCGGTCATTTAGTAATGTTAAAATGGACCCAACAGGATAGAGACTCTAAAAATCAGATCAGACAATGCATATATGAAGAGTACTGGCCACTACCTGGCAATCCTATTGTGAGTTCAGATTGGATTCAACATACAGCACGCGAGGTGATGTCGCATCGACGATCGAAAGCTCGCGATGCTTTCAAAGCAGGTTTACCGAAGTCTGTATGGCTAGATGCCAAAGAATGGGAATCGATTCAAGATGAGCATCAACATACTCCTGATCGGTATCATCAATAGAGAGATGCGGCGGCCACACGTTTAGATACCGTTGGAACGTCGCATTTAGGTAGCGGCGGATACGACAGTATGCGCTACCAATTTGTAAGTATGATGTTAATTATTGAAGTTGTTTGTGTTAAGTATATTATGTATATTCATCTAACATTTTACATATTTACTATAGGAGTTGGCAGTGGGTTGTCCTCCAACACAAATTGAAGAATCATATGGATATCGACATGGACTGACTGCACTGTTACAAGACTTAGAGGGACGCGGTGCAATCGTCTCATGGGAGAATATTCTTGATTAGGTAAAATTATATCTTGGTTTTGTGTTTCTAGTTGTTGTTTATCAATGTCATATTAATTGGTCTTATTTTATACATATGTTTTGTTGCAGGATTATACGTGTAAATATTTTGATCAATGCCACAATTTTGTATCACACTCGCATACGACAATGATGAACCATAATTTTGTATTCGATTCCTATATGGAAGTGTTTTGTCACATTGCCACAATTTTGTATTACACTCCTATGTGGCAATGATGTACCATAATTTTGTATTCGATTCCTATAGGAAGTGCTTTGCCACACTTTTGTACATTTTTCATTTATGGAATATACGACTTTCTGTACATGAATCATTGTTCATTTTTGCTCATATAAGTTTATGTTCTGGTTGCCATTAGAGTACATAACACATGTACTCAGTTGGGCAGAGTGTATTGTCTCTTGCTAAACAAGATCATGCTGTAGCAAAAGACAACACACTCTGCCCAAAAAAAATTGTGCAGGTATGGTCATCGGTATACGCGCCGATAGCTCTAGTATGGTCATCGGTATATGCGCCGGTATGCCCAGCGCAGATGTCGGTATATCCGTCGGTATAAGCGTCAGAAATTCCGACGCTTACACCGACGCTTATAGTGATGACTATACCGGTGCCATACATGCGCTTTCTTTCCGACGCCTATACCGACTGCAACACTGACGTCGTGAAGAAATCACGCCCGTTCAATTTCCTCGGTAGCAGCCTCGGTATACCCTCGATGTGTTGTAGTGTATCTTAAGGACAATAAGCTCATCTACTCCAAGAGGTTAGGATCGGAGGCCATGACCTTACAAAAGCACTTACAGAAACCTCTTTCTTGCACTATTGGATCAGTAATGCCCCTTCTAGGGACAACAGAGGTGCACCGATTCGACAGAATTCGAGATAGTATTCATGTCTTGTTGGCACTAACTAGATCCTTGCTGCACGTCAATCTAGATGAGTCTCCATCGGGCTCGTGACTTCTCTGGGGTTTCCATTATGCTCCAAATCTTGCACCAAAAAGAGTTGAAATATGGGACTCTTTGGATCTTGTTTATTGCAATGTTATCACTTTTCATGACTTCACCATGGTCTAATTGATTACTTAGCACTGAGAGCATATTGTTCTTCGATTCATGATAATGAAAAAGTTCGATGGGATAAACGCAAACTTTATATTCACTTCATAGAATTCAAGAGCTACCAAGGATACACATGGTCTAACCTTCAAAGAGGCAAAAATCTCCAAAAATCGAAGCTTGACAAGAGCTACATTTCTAGCGATATCAATAATCTCTTTGGTGATTCCATGATTTCCCTATGCATGGACATTGTGGTCTCCTTTCACTTTCCTATCTTGACCTTCTTTTCATCACCCATGCTCATTAGGAAAGTTGTATGGCTTCACATAGATTTGTCTGTATATGAGCTTCCGTCTACCCATGAAGACATGATCACAAGATTTTCAAAATGTTTCCTGTCCAGCTAATTCCTTGAAATTTTCTTGTAAACCCCAAAAAATGGAAACTTGAGAGGATTTACCTCCTTCAAACATTCCACATAGTGCAGACAAAAGAACTACCAATATCTCGACACTCGAGATAAGATAAGATAACAGTATTGCAAAGAATTAAAGCTTCATAGTGAAGCATTATAATAATAACTTAGAGAAAGTTTTCAAAGTATAACATAGGTGTGCAAAATAGTATCATGGATGAATTAATAACAATACTGGTATAATATGATCAATATCATATAAGATATTCTAATGGAGTTATAAATTGCAATTTTCTTCATTTCAGATGTGGCTTAAATGTTCCATTACTTTATTTCCTTTTCCTTGGCTTTGTTTTACCTTGGATATCATTGGTGTTGGCGTTTTGGTTTTGATTTGTTTGTCTCTACCTTTTGGTGTCCAATCCAAAAGAATCAAAGAGGTACTCTCCCAATGTTCAGGATTACTAGGATCTTCTCTCCAATATTTTGTCCAAGAATATCTATATAGTTCTTCATTCCTAATGTTTTTCCTTTAGGAAATATCTATCCAATATTTTATTTGAGACTTAGGATATCTTTTTGATTGTCTATTATTATTAATATCGATTTTTGCCATGTCAAGCCACATAGAGTACATTGCATCACAATGTGGTTGTATGCGGATAAAATTTTTAGCTCTCACATCAAGGCAAGGATCCAATTCTTTTGTTAGTTTATTACATAATGGCCTACAAATGTGTTCATCATGTTCATCATTACCTTCCTTACCAAATGCAATAACTTGCACTATATTTGAAGCTCCAAATGCTTTGCTTCCACTTTTTGTCCAAAATTCATGACACAAAGTATCCTTCCATATTATTTCCGAAAGTATCCTTTGAGAAAGTTTTTGAAATTTACTCTTGGTAAAGAAAAGGTGTCAGATGCATACTATAACATTCATTGAAAATTCTCATTAGATGTAGAAAACCAGAATTGGACTCTTTTCTGAGAGTTTCTAAAAAGTAACTAAATAAAGAATCAATATCCTCATGCGTATGTCCAACCATAAGAAATCTTAGTTGCACCATATGAAATATCCCATTTGGTGCCAGTCCACCATACAAAAAAAATTAGTCTCTTCGAGTAATTCATCCCAAAACTCTTTAATACTAAATCTCCGTACAAAGGACTATCTTTTCATTCCAATTTTCTCAAACACATTAAAGTAGATGCAATTGTGAGATTTGGATAGCTAGGCCATAATCCTAAAGTGAAATGACCATAAGCACATTGTCCATGTGCATGAGTAAGAATTCCTCTTAAAGATATTCGTAATCTCTTAATGCCATTAAGAGTTTTTGGAATGGGTTTAATATGTGTTATAGCTATTTTACTTTGATTCATGCTATGATCAACAATGCACAAATATTTATATGTATACAATTCTAATGAAACTCTCCAAGCATATTATAGATTTCTACAACTCATTTGTCATAGCCTATGAGATCTTGTTTGTAACTAAATATCTTGCACATTCTTCATGGTTTGTTGTAGATTATAATTTTTCTTTTATTCATGTACAAAAGAATATTAGGGAAAGCTGCTTGAATTTGATAAAGAAATTGTTTTATCTCTTTCATAATCTCAAAAATATTGTTTGAGATAATTTATTATATCCCAAACTTTCGTATGTCATATTTACCTGTCAAGGAATATCCACTTGTTTATAATGTGATGGAAGCGCTCTTTGTTTTTTAGGACAACCATCCATACATGTTTTCAACTTATGTGGCATTTCATCTGCATTATTATCAATGAAATCATGTATCAAAGCTTTTGTTATTTCTACATGTTTGGTACTTTCTCTAAGTATTCTATTATTCCCATGAATGGATATCTTTTAACCAAGTAAAAGCTTTTCCCAAAGCCTTTAAAATGAGCTTGTTCAAATATCATGAATTAAATACCATGCCTTGGTACATAGGTCTTTTGCATCAAAAATGAAATTAAATCTCAAGTAAGAGTGACTTAAGTTCACACTATTACCGTTCTAGACCATATTCATGCAATCCAATGCATATTTGCATCTATCCAACTGGCTTTGTCCCCAAAAGTTTAACCTTGTGTTCATTATTTTACCTAGATTTTATACTTGCAACATCTCTCTTCACAACAATCATGCATTGAAATCATCTGAATGCTTTTGAACATGCATTTCTTATTAAGATTCAATGTAGTAATCTTTTTGTTATGCACTCTCACATTGTGGATGTTACTCCTTTTTTGCTTGTTCACTTCATAATATGTACATTCTCTCTTTTCCATATGAAAATCATCTTCTTGATCATAATCCATTTGAAGAGGGGGAAACAATTTTTTTATCATGAGAGAAATGTTAAATACCAATAGCATGAGAACAATTATTCTCTCTAACTTCAACATCTACATCCTCAGTACCATTGAAATTATCATCTTCAATGTGATACAATGAGTTAAAGCATAGTTCTGGAGAATAATTATTCTCTCTAACTTTGAGATCTACATCCTCAATACCATTGCAATTATCATCTTCAATCCCATACAATGAAATAAAGCCTAAACTTTCAATTATAGCATCCCCATCTTCTATAATGATTTGGATTATAGGCCACCTAAACAATTTCAAAATTGAAAGGTTTTGAGTATCCAACATTGATAAGTCGAAAGTTTCTTCCATAATAACACCTATGCAGCTTTCTCCCAACTCTGAGTAATATATAGCATCTAATGGATTTACCAATAAGGAAAAGCAGTTGCATATCTTTCAGACTTTTCATCATCCAATAAGATGGCTATCTTCCATTTCCATTTTTTTCATTCTTCAAAATGATCAATTATATTTTCAGTTGTTAATTTTTCTTACAAAAAGAATAAATCAGAAAATATTATTAATTCTGTTCAATAAATCATCTTTCAATTATTCTAACAATAATAACCCATGTTAAATATAGAAGAAAAACATAAACATCGTTTCAACAAGAATGTCCAAATTTACATGTACAAGCGAAGATGGAGTATATCAACATATTGGGAAAAGCACTCAGTGAAGATCCTGGTAAGGAGGCTAAACAGACTTGTTCCTTAACTTTTAGACATATTGAACAAATTCAATCCGCAAAAACAAACATTACCTCAATTCCGAGTGTGAGAAGATGCTTCTTGATGGGACTTTGCAGATGTACAACTGCTCCATAGCATTATTTCCTCTTAGAAATGATGGTGGAGAGGATGCTCTGAAAGCTTTAATCTCCGCATTGCACTACCAGAAAGCATTATTAAAGCATGAAGTGGCATATGTCTTGGGTCAACTAGCGAACAAAGAGATCACCACCTCTACCCACAAACCCACCACTCCATGACTCGCGAACCCCCACTCTACAACCCACAAACTCACCACTCTATGATCCACGAACCCCTCCATTTCACAAGCGCCAAACCCACCACTGCACAATCCACAAACACCCCACTCTGTGACCTGCAAACCCATAGCTCCAAATCTCTTCAACCCCCCTCTCACGGACCCACAAACCCCCCACTCAGGGACCCACAAACCCCCCACTCCATGACCCAAAAACCCACCACACTGCGACCCACAAACCCCCACTCCGCAACCCACAAACCACCACTTTGCGACCCATTGTGGTCATGAATTCAAGTTAAGGTGAAAATCAAACAGAAATTGTAAAGAAAAGACACAAGAAGGTAAATATAACTTAAGTGGAAAGAGCACATGTTTGATATTTTTCCACGTTGAATGGGCAAGATATTAAAGAACTGTCAAAAGATTTGAAGTGATGATCACGATACAAAGACATTCCAAATGCGTGCCTTACTGATTTCTACCCTTTAGGTATCCCTTCAATAATGTTTTGATTGCTGATATGGTGGCCTATGATTGAAAATATGCAACCATGAAAATTTCTTCGCACCCATTGTGTGTACCTGCATCAATGTTAGTAAAGCTGAGAGAGCATCAAAGGTTAATATAAATATGACGGAAGGTGAATGCACTTTTTGATAGAGAATATTCATGTAAAGCATATGTTGTGTGCGAATGATTTGAATATTCGTTTGTGGAACACATATAAGTGTTTGTGTTCATGCATAAAGAGTATCCACATGAGCGCAGCCATATGTATATATGTGTGCTAATATATATGAATGCATGTAAATTTGCACGTTTACATATATGTGCGTATATATGTTAGTATGCAATAAATATGTATGTACGTGTGCACGGATGTGTGTACATGTGTGTG